>JAZHYW010000095.1:0-47202 GCA_037355805.1 Ixodes ricinus
TAAAGCCCAGTTCACACAGTTGCGTTTGACTGCGTTTGACTGCGTTGCGGCAGCGAGACACCAGGACATCCCTGCAGCTTATATCGCGTGCCAAGAAGATTCCTTGAATTGGATCTCACGCTTCATACGAAGCATATATGTGCCGGTGACTCGCTTTCGGTTCTCGCCGCAACGCAGTCAAACGCACTCAAACGCAACTGTCTGAACCGGCCTTTAGAATGGTTAAGCCGGGGTCACACTGCTCATTCATCATTTAAAATACAGTCTGCAAGCACGAGTCACTCCAATATCCGTGGTTCGAATGCCGCGTGCCAGTGTCTCCTCGAACTCATTGCCATGCGGCATTCGAAGCACAGATCTCGCGGTGACTCGCGTCCCAATCTCTATGCAGACTGTCTTTTGTATACGATGTATAAGCAGTGTGACCCCCGCTTTAGAGCCACTATTAGCGCCGAGATGTTTCGGTGGCGCCCTCTTATGGTTTCCCTCCGTGACGTCACGACTGGGATTTGCCTCTCCGTGACGTCACCAGTTGTTATTCTGGCTACTTACCATCGGGGGCGACGACGAGTTCGATGGTGTGTTTAAAAAGCACAGTAGAAGCTAGGAGCCATCGCAATCCGAAACTAACACCGTCAAAGTTGACAATCTGACAGTGCTTATATGCCCATGGTTTGGCCAATCGTGGAAAGCTGACCACAGCGACGCTTTTGGCCGCTCACATCGTTAATATTCTGTTTGATACTTAGCGTGCAACGCTGCCAAAGCTACTGACGCGGGCGCGTGGCTTTTTTTTTGCGCGAGAACGCGTGAAAATGATCAACGAGATCAAGCCGCATGATCGCACCAGTAACTTTGACAGCGTTGCGCACTAAGCATGAAACAGAGTATAGATAAGCTCCGCTTCAGAGTGACAACACATCATCCATCTGGGTGCGTAAAATCATGGTTAGCAGTTATCCTATACGCCAGTGGCCTCAAACTCATTTGAATATGGGGGCCAGACAGCCCATAACAGAAAACTCGAGGGCCAACGTAAGAGGGGGTGGAGGGGGGGGTTAAGACATTTTAAAAAGGAGACTTCGTGCTCTTAAAACTTACAATTTTGACAGTGACATCTTTAGATTTGATTTGTGTATACGACTACTTTGGGCCCTTACCTGATGTGATAAGAATTAAAATGAGGCCGCCCCGCCGACGTGCTGGCATTTTAATAGAGCAAGAGAGCAAGTACACAGTTGTTCCCGTTGCTCAGTTCACTCGCGAATTTACCAAGCTCAACATGTCTCCAGAAAAACAATCAGTTAATTTGACAGTTCTTGCTTTCTTGGTGATTTTTATTACAACACTTTGAACAGATAGTTGTCTTTTAATGGTGATATATTTTTGAAGGCCAAAATCCCGAGCTCGTAGCTTTATACTTGACAGTTATCCCTGCTGATCGAGAGTTCGTACAGCCGAGATGCATTCTTCAACGAAGATGCCGCGCTTGCATCCTAGTAGCGGAATTATTGTACATTACAAAAAGCTGGGAAGCAAGAAATAAAGCTAAACAAACTGCAAATGAACACAGGTAAGTATAAACAATGTGATTACGTTAAAAGAACAGAGCTACCTTTTGAGCGAAAATGTATCGGCGAGACGGGCGCATGCCATTCTAGCGCTCGAGACATGGGAACCGCGGACTCGTATAGCCGAATGCCGGCAGGCCGCATGCGGCCCGCGGGCCTCGTGTTTGAGACCTTTGCGAGCCCTATCCTACACGGCGTGGACCGAGCGGGACCAAAAGACCGGGTCAACGTCATCTGCTGCGATCGGTCAGCGCCACGCGACGCTGACCAATCGTTTGGTTGAAATCTCATGCAGAAAACGTTTTTCTTTCCCCCAGAAATTTGAAAACAGTCCGCGACAGAGCAAGACAACATTGCCCGAGCTTCCCGACACCACCGCATCTAAAGTTCAGGAAGCCGCATTTTCGAATCAACGATCGCCGCTTTGCGTATACGCTCCGCACTAAGCAACAAAATGGCGGCGCCCTGGGGAACGGAACGCCGATACTGCAAAGCCGCAGCCACGCTGTCCATACAATATATATGTGCTCGTTGAGGACGATGACAGGAGGACAGAGCGGACACGCCCCAAGCACGTGCGAAACATGTGTGCTTGACATTTGAAAGCTTCGAAACTGTCTGCGGACAGTTTTAAAGCAGGAAATGCTTTTTAACGCTAACCCTCAGCCCCAAAATTGTGTCCGTCCGTCCGTCCGTCCGCTCTTCCGTGCATTTCCCGCTAAATCTAGAGGGGGAAATTGATATCACGAGACCTATGCACGAATTTAATTTCTCAGCCAAATTTAGCGGGAAAATTGATGTCACGTGACCTGGCGTCATGGGACATACAGACCAATCTCGATTTTCCCGCTAAATTTGGCGGAAAAAATTGACGTCGCGCGACCTATACACCAGTTCAGTTTCCCCGCTAAATTTGGCGGGAAAGTGTCATCGCGTGACCTATTCACCTTGGGGAAATTCACGGCACGTGACCCGATAGGTCAACTCAGTTTCCCGCACTAAATTTAGCGGGAAACTTCACGTCTCGTAGCCAAAACATCAATTCAGTTTCTCCGCTAAAATTTAGCGGGAAAGTGACGCTCACGTGACCTACACACCGATTCAGTTATCCGCTAGATTTAGCGGGAAAATTCGCGTCTTGTGTCCCAGACACCAGTCCAATTTCCCCACTAAATTTAGCGGGAAAATTCGCTTCTCGGGACCCGGACACCAGTCCAGCTTCTTCCGCTATATTTAGCGGAGGAAATCGACGTCACGTGACCTATACAACCACTCAGTTTCCCGCTATATTTAGCGGGAAAATATACGTCACGCGACACCCAATTTCCTCACCATTATAACGCATTTCATGCATTATTAAAGGACGTGGAAGGCAAATGTCGCTGCCAATTCTTTTTCTGTGACCGATTTGACAGTCATACAAGGAAGAGGCACGCCTCTGACTGTGTCCGCAAACGGTCTTTTGCACAGTGATGATATCACCCCCTCCGTGTCCCCTCAAAAGGCGTCCGAAATGTCCATAATAACGAGACAAATATGCAAACATTTACATCCCCAAAAAATGTTGTCCATGAGTTAACCAGGCATGACTGTACATTGTATACAGCAGTGAGACCATATGGCTCAACGGCTTGGCTGTATGCGGAGGGCAAATTCGTCTGCTTCTTTTGCAGGAGTTTGGTGACGTCAGAGAAACGCCGAGCTCTGATTGGTCCTGATTGAATGATTGTAGGGTAGACCACTATCCTTTAATCAGAGCCAATCAGAGCTCGGCGTCATTCTGACGTCACCACAACTCCTGCAAAAAGACGCAGACGAATTTGCGCTCCGCGTAGGATTCGCAGACGGGCCTTCGGACAGCCCGCCTGCAATGCTCTCCGCGTCCGTGCAACGCAATGGGGACAACGGGCCACCGCAACGGAACGGCGCGGCGCAATTTCCCCGTGGATATGGCCGTGCGATTTCCATCGGGAGACGTGAAATTACAACGTTGCCGACGGCTAAGGCAACCCCATCGAGGTTACCGATGATGGTGCCGGCCCCCACGGCAGCGTAGACGTCGCCAGCGCTGTTTACGATCGGCGAGTGGGTACCCCCTCTCCAGAAGCTATGCGCAGAGATTGATGCGGTTTTAATATCCTCCAGTTCCCGAGCCCGTTTACGATGAATAGCGCGCACTCGTGAGGTCTTCGACGCTCAGAGGGTGCTGTGTCTACTTCTCTTATTAACTAGTTGTTGTTGTTTTTTCTTCTTTTTTTTGTACCCTTTAATTGTCTGGTCGGAAGCGAAAGGGTTAGCAGGAAGCCGTTGTGCGGGCGAGCCTTTCTAGTGGTCTCTTGGTCGTGGTGGTGGCATGCGAGCTATATTGTAGCTCGCACTTTTTGGTTCGTCAGTATAACTAGAAGTAAATAAATAGCCTCGATCCAATTATTACTGGAGCCTTTCGAAGCTCGAAAAGCTTGGAAAGGGAGACAACCAAAAGGTAAATACAGGGCGGCAATTTCGTATGCTTCTTGCTCAGGAGCTGCGATGATGTGAGAACGCCGAGCTCTTATTGGCTGATTGAGAAAAATATAGTGGGTAGAGCTCAAGGCATCTAGCATTTAGGTCTACCCAGTATCCTTTTCGATCATAGCCAACCAGAGCTCGGCGTCGTATAAGTGCCATCACCACAACTCCGGCGCAAAAAGCAGACGACTTTCTATCCGCATATATCCGACGTTGTTGGCGGATCTCGTGTCTTGAGCAACGCGCTGTTTTCGAGACGAGTGCGACGCGCTTGACGAGGGGAAGAAAGGTAGACACGGATCGACCGAGGCAGCCGCTATGAGCAAGACTGTTCTCGAAGCGGCGCGCGAGGCGTGCGATCGGCAAGCTGTCCCAACAACACAAGTCTCGAACGGACGCTCGCGAGACGCTATTTCACCGCTGCGACCTGTCTCCGTCTTCTGGGCGTCTGGGGTTTGATCGGCGGCGTTTGTTTTGTCGCGGGGATGTGATATGGCTTCCTGTTGGCAGCTTGTTCGGCCTGGATTGTTACGGCAGAGGTGTCAGTATCGCCAACTTGACTCGCGTCAATACCACGTGATTCGAACGAACTCGGCGTGCGTTGTTTGTTGCTTCTTTTTCTTTTTATTATTCTTTCCCATAGGTTGAATTGATGTGAAGAACGGCGGCACATCAGCGGACGACTCACAACACATTGTCTTGAGAGAAACGGTCGTGCCAAGTAACTTACAATGAACCCGTTCTCGCTAAACTTTACTTAAAAATAACAAAAGACCGTAAATAAGGCTTCTTTTTTTTTTTGCCGGATAACGTTACATAATAGTGGTTAATAATTTCTGCCGAAGTTTTTGGAAAATTATAAATTTGCTCATTCACACGTGCTTTTTTTATTTATTCAAATTTGAATTGGTTTGGCTTATTCAAAAGCTGTGAGATTAGGATATTGGAAATAAACAACGCTTAGCCGGAAATAAGTAGGATTGTAATGATACATGGTCAACCATTTATAATCCATAATTCTAGGTAAATAGATGGTAGTTGAACATAGTGAGAAGTTGAGAACGACCCGAGCCTGGGAAAAAGAAAGGACGGACAAACACAGAGGTGTTTGTTTTTTGTTGTGTTTTTTCTCCGGTCTCCGGGTGTTTTTTACTATGTTCAATGATGCTAGGTATCGTCTGGTTTTCAAGACCTCATTTTGTCCTTATCTGAAAACCGAATGATTCCCTCATCTCAAATGACCCCTTTAGCCAGCGATTTTTTTATGGTCGCTGCTTTGCCTCAAAATTGGCTCAACACACCGATAGACACGGCAATACCCATCCCCGAAATACTGTAAAAACAAAAAAAAATCGCGAAGGTACTGAATTTTAGAATTACGTTTTCATCGCGTTCCTTGCCGTTGCCAGTAGGTGCTACTGGAAACTTCGGAATTAAAAACAGCGCGAAAAGACGAGGACCACACAAAGAAGTGACATGGACGCAGCGCAGCGTTGCTGTTGTTAATCCCGAAGTATATACCAACTCTGCCCAAGCCTCAACTCTACTGGCAACGCTGAAGTGTGACGACAAAAATGGTACAAAGTGGGCTGTAAACCACGTTCCTGACTGATTACAAGTCGGTTGATGGTGGGAAAAGAATGTTTGGAAGCTCGCTCACTGAGGAGCACGAAAAAACGTTCGATATACTCTGTTTCAGATTACCTGCGCGACCCGAAAGTGCGTGTACCATTTGTAACGTCACAACCCTGGAGAGCGTGCGGAAATTTGAATGTCGGTTTCGGCGTCATCTTCACCACGGGTTCGTCACCGTCTTCACCAGGGTTGCCTCAAAATAAATTCGGATCACTATAAAAACACATACAATCATTTAGATCCGAACTAACCGCGCTAAAATGACAAGACCGTATCACAGCAATAATGACGCATTCAAATATTCCTATTTCGTTCAAAGCATAGAAGATTGGAATTTGCTCGCTACCGGAATAATTGGTCCAAATCACCGAATCGCAGTTGTTCGCCGATAGACTGACTAAGCATTTCCATGATCTAAACTCGTTTTCGTGTGCAGTTGAAAATTAAGCCTCGTTTATTCGAATGAGCGTCTTGACATTGCATTGCTACGGTATTTTTATATCCTTATATCGAATATCTTCCGCTGATGATCTGTTATTACATAGGCTTCATATGGGGTCGTTACGTATTGCAAATTTTGGATTTATGCTGTGTGCGCAGTGCAGTATTGCTTTTTTAAATTTTTTATTGCTTGTGTTTTGCCTGGGCCTACGAAAAGGCTTGCCACGTCTTAAATAAATAAATAAATAAAGTGAGGCGGTTTTGGAGGATATTTGAGTCGGCAGGACACCACGAAAGTATCGAAAGACTCGAACCCAATACCTCTACATTGTGACTATCCAGCAGAAGCAAGCCAAACATAGTAGACGATGCGTCCGTGCTTTTGTGTGTGTCCATCCATCCACCGGCTTTCTTCCTAGAACCATTCCGGTTCCTGGAAAGCAACGGGAGCTTGACCTCCGTCAGCGTACCAGGAAAGGGCGACTTCGCCATCCGAACAAAAAAACAAAAGTAAAACCAGGACCGCTAATGCGTTCTTACCAAACGAAGGAGAACGACACCGTGCGAGACAAATGCCTTCTCCGTTGCTGCCGAGCTGGCGTCTACCGCCTGTCCAACCGAATTCCAAACCGTGCTCTATGGTGTCACACAGCCCGGACAGAGACAAACTGTCGTCCAATTGACGCCTCCGAATGATCGCGATCTTCTACCAGAAGCGTTACGACGAAAAAAAAAAGTTCCGCGTAAGTGGCCCACACCATACCACCTCGAAGACAAGGCCCGTGTGACGTCATCGAGTTGATCCCCGACCCGTTCTTTGTGCCACCTAGTGATGACGTAGGGGAGAGGGGGGGGGGGTCGACGAGGCCTTGTCTTCCTTGTACAGCGCCCACGCTTGTCCTTTTTTTGTACAGCAGCGCGAGCTGAACTCTGTTATTCGGTGGTGTGACCCCCCCCCCCCTTCTCTCGCTTGGTATATAGGAGCAAGGAAAATAAAACACTCGATACACGAAACGCAAGAAACAAACGAGGTGGTTGGTTGTGGCCTTTCGGGCGTCGGCGTAACATTAACTCCTCGATTAATCCTGTGTTGTCCTTTGGACGAGGCTTGCCTGACAGCCATGCCGCCCACCCTGTTCCCTGGAAATTAAGGATTTCTCGGGAAAGGCGTCAGTGCATACAATCAACTCTGGTCAGTTGACACAATCACGGGGGTGCGTGGCGGACGCGGAACGCCTCCACCGGTCCAAGCGCGAACCTCCATAGAGGCCTTAAATAAGGTTTTGGTGCTATTTCACACAAAACAAAATTTGAAAAGAAAATTCGATCCTGACGCAAAAAAGAAGAAAAAAAGGTCAATTTCCGATGAATTAACCCGCAGTAAATCCGACGGTAAAGTTTGCACCTTTCTCTCTTCTTTTTCCTGTATTACTGCCACCTTTGTTCCGCGAATAGAGAGCTCTAATTTTCCGCAGTGGTCCTTTATTGCGGAGGTCAATCTCTATCTTTTTTTTTCTTTTCTTTTTTAGATGGGGGGGGGTTTGCAGTCACTGCGTTAATTAATACGTGTGCGTACGCGCTCGGGATCGTGAATTAACATCCCTTCTTCTCGCTCTCTCGCGCGTAATTGTATGTAGTGTGCGGCACGCTGGATAGAGATTGTCTTCGGATTTTCCTGCGTGTGCTGCGCGCGCGTGGGTAGGTATATATAGTCCGTTGCAACTCAAGAAGCGTAGGGCGAGGAAAGGAAGGCCGGGAAAGAGGAAGCAGACGGAACGCTGGAGAGTGGAGGAGGTTTCCCTCTCTCCCTCCAGCGTTCTGTCTGCTTCTTCCTCCCCGCCTTCCTTTCCTCGCCCTGCCTTCTTGAGCCGTAACTTACTATAGTATTTCTCCTTATAAGTGCCCACGCGAACATTTGTGTGCGCGTCCTGGCGTATGTTCCGATTTGTGTGTGTCGTTTTTGGGAGATTGTGAGAAAAAAAATGTTGAATCAGAGATGGAGTTAACGTACACATGGCTATCAGCGGCCATTGTGATTTCCTTGCTGCTGAATGATACAAGGTCGATACGATGACGTCATGTGCAAGCCATGGTCAGGGTCATCAATACGTCACTGGCGTGCACGCCACGCCAGTGACGTAGACGAGTGACCTGGTGCGTATATCGCATGAGTTACGTCAGTGCGACGCCATGCTGGTGGCAACTGGTGGATTTTGGTCACTGTTGGTTTGTGGTAACGGCCTTGCGACGTACAGGTATGATCACAGTTCTTAGATTATCTGGTCTAGAATATTTTTGTCATCATAAAAATATTAATAAAATTGTTCTTCTTATTTTGATGACAAATTAAAGCACCAGAGGCGCGCTGCTTCCACGTATGCTTTAAAACAACTATCAAAATCTTTGGAGACTTTTTTTTCTTTAATCTACAGTCTGTGACATAAACCAGTAGAAGGTCCAGCCAGTGTTGCCAGATGGAGAAAAAAAAAATTCAGCAGATTGACCCACAAAAGTCAGTAGATTTAGCACAAAAATCAGTAGATTCTACGGTGGTCTGTGTGTTGCCGTTGTTTTGTTATTTCCATTAATCCACACCTCAAAAAAATAGTATAGAGTAACAACAACATGGGTAATAAACACAAAGAAAAATGAAAAACAAACACAAAACAAGACCAGTTCTTGAGTACTCCATTGTGAAGGGCAAATTGAAATGGCAACGTCAAATGCGTTCTCAATCCTTATTTGACTAGTGTTGCTATTTCGCGGATTATTCTCGAAATCGATGACCGAGCCACCTTGGGATCAACAGATGAAGGCGACAGTGCGACATCCACCTGTCGCTATTATTGAAACGAAACCAAAAACAAGACGTTCCGGCAAGTGCGCGTACATGTCCAATGGAAGTCCTCTGCAAGCTGCCATCTTTTCTTACTTGGCTGTGGAAGGTTTTTGGCTACAGTGTAGCAACGCTTTGGCGCGGAGCACTTTTGAGTCTACGCGTCGTCTTCACGGGCTTATTTCTTTCGCCTGACCCAAAGTTTGCGTGCAAACGTGGAGAAACTCTATCTGTTAGCTTTTAAGCCACCGAAGAATAAGATTATATCATTTTCTTGCCACAGCCTGCCAAATAAAAGCAAATAACTGAAATTTTGATGTCGATCCCATGCATTCCGCCGGGTGAATGAATGAAAATGGCGGCCCTCTCCGCTCAACTCGGAGCAGCCGAGAGTTCACGCGCATGCGCTCACGCCTCTCGCTCTGCTCCACGGCTGATTGGCCCACTCGGGAGACGGACGTTATGGCGAGATCATAGGCTGGCCCAGCTGGCCAAACTCTTCCATATATGGCTCTGGCCCGGATGTCACCGTCGAACCTGCCGAACCCGCTCTGAATGAATAGATAGATGAATATACGGCTACGTCACTGAATAGGACGGTCTTCTGGGCCATCTAGCCAGTGCTTCGTTTTTAATTCTGGGAGAAGGTGAGTTTCCTTTGATGGGTGACCCTGGGAACTGAAGGAGCCAAACGATAAATTTTCTCGTGTGCTAGCGTTACGTCCGGTCGGAGCACTGGAAACGCGGTATACCAACCTTCCCCCCCCCCCCCCCGCCCTCTCTCTCCCCGTGAACCTAGGGGAAGGCGGAGATTTGGACGTAACTTGGGTTACGTCGGACGTAACGCTAGACACTTCGTAAATTTTTATTATGTTTACTCAAAAAAGTCAGTATATTTTCTTGTTTTTCAGTGAATCAGCAGACCGGGAACGAAATCAGTAGATCTACCGATAAATCAGAAGACCTGACAAACACTGGGTCCGTCCCTCATTCTGCGCTGAGCAAGGACCAGCGAACTGACCGCGAAAGCGCACGTCGGCGCGCGGCGCTACCTCCAGGTTTTACTCCAAGGCCTCGAAAACGCCGCCGCTGGCCGACCTCGAAATTCTTTTCCGGCGCTTACAAGCAGACAACCCTCGAAATCGCTGGGATTCCCGAAGCGACCCGAAAAAGAAGGCTTCGGCCCTAAAAAGTAGGCTTCGATTTACACCTGCGCTCCCGTTTCGGGCTTTTGTGTACTCGGCCGCCTGGCATCGACTCAATCAGGGCTGCCGATTTGCTGGCCGGCTGGGGCGTCCTGACGTCAGGCGCGGAAGGCAGTGACGTCACTGCCCGAGAAAAAGCCGCCTGGCAGGTCATGGAATGTGCGGCAAAGATTGTTGCGTGCCGTGGGCGAACTGTTGAAAAGACATGACGCCGGAGATGTTTCTACTCGACAAACATTTCTTCTCTTTAACACGGAATGTAAGCTTGTGCGGCCTCGACCAAAAAAGGTCTTTTTAGACAGCCTAACTTAAACGCGCGTGTCAAAAAAAAAAAGTTACGCGGGAAAATAATTTTCGGACGGCGCGAGATTTATTTTAACTTTTGCGCGCAAAGTACATGACGTCATGGAATGGTCATACGCTCTTTCCACCTCAATCGAGTATGGTCATTCGCTCTCTCCACCTCGACGTGATGGCCAAGCCGATCCACCTCTCCTCCAAGCGCCCGAAATGCCGATAGAGAAAACAAGTGGAAAGGAGGTGACTACCGACTAATCGCGCCTTCCTCCGTCAATATTGGACTTCTTTTCTTTTTTTCCTTTTTTTCGGATAAAATTATTTTTTTCACACGCGTGTCCTAACCAGACTGTTAAAAAAACATTTTTCTTTTTCTTTTAGGGGCCCTTAAGTGCCCGGATATCTCCTAGGAATGTGTGACAGAAAGCCACAGAAATCGTTTATCAAACGTGGTCACACGTACTACTTCAGGGCGCAATCTGTAACAAGAAAATGGTAAATCGAGAAGAAAGAACGAAATCGGGTCATTCCATGTCAAACGTCCCAGACGTTGCGCTCGACCCCTTCCGATTTCTAAAAAAAAATCATGGCCTTTTGCCGCAATGTCCGTAGCCATGCCCTGAAATATTTTTGGCGAAAAAATTTTTTGATCACGTGAGCGCGGTTTTAACTTTTAAAAACAGCGTGAAACTATGCATCACTCAATAATTGATGAAAAATCAGCTTTTTGGTGAAACACCCCACAATATTTTTTCTTAAATTTGCACGGCTTTCGACTTACAATGTGGTTGGGCTTGTAAAGATTTGTTTAATTTAAATATTTTTTTTAAACTAAAAAATTTGGAAATTTTTACATTTTTGTTATTTTATTAAAAAATATCTAATTGCTCTCGGGACCTAATAGAACTTTTAACCGGCTGCCCTACAGGTATATAAACTATAAAAAATGTTTAAAACCGCTCAATTAAATATCTCGCAGTAAAATAAAATCCTGAAGTTGCCAAAAAGTGCGTTTTGACGCATAAACAGCTGTTTATTCCACCCTGAGGTGGTCCAAGTAAAAACACAAAATATGGTGGGTTTGGAAGAGCAATCAATAATCTTTCGATTCTGAAAGTTTAATCAGAGTAATTTTTGTTTAAAGCGAGAAAACAATTTTTGAAGTTGAGCTCTCGCACCACAACCCGGCGTCGCTTCTTAACGCCTCTTCGCCGCACAGCACGCCACCTGCGACGATAGCTGACACGATTAGGTCCAAAGAAAGAACGGAGTTTTCTGCCGCTTCCCCTTGTCCGTCTTTCCGGCTGCAAGGGAAGAAACGGCGGGTATCGTGTAATAATCGGAGGTGTTGCCAGCGCGTAGCAATAACAGGCCCGTTGTGCCCTTTGTACCCGAGGGCGGCTCGAAACGTGATGCCTAATACGGGCGGCATCAGTTGACTTGGACTTCTCCTAAAAGGGAAACGCGATAATATCGCCGCGAAATCTAGCTGTCACGCATACTGCGGTGAAAAGCGGAACTATTCAGCGACGCAAGAATTTGCCGTTTCAAAGCCGATTTAAACACAAACGAGGCGTGAGCCTCCAACTGCGCGCATTCGTTAACACCACATCGCCTCGTCGTATGAGATTGCCCGTTCACGGGGCTTTTGTGTTGCTGTCTAAATCTGTCCTGACGTCGAGAAGAGAGAGTGATTGCGATGTGTACGTAAGAAATAGCTAGCTTACTAGTGGCTGCTCTTACCTGGCAGCGCTATGCATTTGCTGATATCAAGACAGTGGAAGCCCACAGGAGGACACAGCCGCGCAAAACGGTCAAAATAGGAAAAGCCATAAAGCAACAAGAGTAGAAAAAGCCTCTTCACACCAAGATGCACCCGACAACTCGAGGTCCTGCTTTCTACCTGCGTGCGCACACCGTGACACCGTCGCACGCTTTGCCGGGCTCGACGGTGGCGTGCTGTGCAGAGAAGAGGCGCAAGGAACGACGCCAGGTTGCGGCGCGAAAGCTCAACTTCAAAATGTTTTTTTCCCCTTTAGAACAAAATTACTTTAATTAAACTTTCAAGAACAAAAGGAAATAAACTCTTTTGTAGAAGTCACCATGTTACGTATTTTTCTTTGGGCCACCTCAAGGCAGAATTGACGGCTCTTTAAACGGCAAAACGCAATTTTGCACAAATTTAGTTTTTTTTTTTTGTTTCTGCAAGATATTTAGTTGTACGGTCTGAAACCTTTTTTGTCTACAGTATACCTACAGGGCTGTCAATAAGAGTATTTACAGTCACATCCAGCAAAGCCATAGTTTGTTAACGAAACTAAAAATATGCTAAAATGGTCATATATTCCTTATTTTTTAAAACTGCTTCGAGCATACCAATTTCCATGACCATGATCCTTATTACATAGCAATCCAAATACCATAGGGATTTTAGGCAAAAATATTCCAGTGTTCCGTAAAAAAATCTTACTTTTCATAAATTATTGAATGACTCGTAGTTCTACCCCCTTTTACTAGTTCAAACCGCCATCACCCCATGAAATTTGTTTTTCGACACAAAATATGTTAGAGATGCAGCACAAACGTTACGATGAAGAGCTATCAACTTTATTTTAGGAATCGGAGTTGGCCGTGGGACCTTTGGCATGGCATGGAGAAGTCCTCCTGGTCCCTTGAGGCCGCCCGTCGTTTAGGCATCGCGTTTCGAGCCGCCCTCGGGTACAAAGGGCACAACGGGTTTGCTATTGCAACGCGCTGGCGGCACCTCCGATTATTACACGATACCCGCCGTTTCTTCCCTTGCAGCCGGAAAGACGGACAAGGGGAAGCGGCAGAAAACTCCGTTCTTTCTTTGGACCTAATCGTGTCAGCTATCGTCGCAGGTGGCGTGCTGTGCGGCGAAGAGGCGTTAAGAAGCGACGCCGGGTTGTGGTGCGAGAGCTCAACTTCAAAAATTGTTTTCTCGCTTTAAACAAAAATTACTCTGATTAAACTTTCAGAATCAAAAGATTATCGATTGTTCTTCCAAACCCACCATATTTTGTATTTTTACTTGGACCACCTCAGGGTGAAATAAACGGCTGTTTATCCGTCAAAACGCACTTTTTGGCAACTTCAGGATTTTTGTTTACTGCGAGATATTTAATTGAGCGGTTTTAAACATTTTTTATAGATTATATACCTGCAGGGCAGCCGGTAAAAAGTTCTATTAGGTCCCGGGAGCAATTATATATTTTTTTAATAAAATAGCAAAAACGTTAAAATTTTCGAAACTTTTTTAGTTTTTTAAAAATATTTAAATTAAACAAAACTTCACAAGCCCAACCACATTGTAAGTCGAAAGCCGTGCAAATTTAAGAAAAAATAGTGTTAGGTGTTTCACTAAAAGGCTGATTTTTCATCAATTATTGAGTGATGCCTAGTTTCACGCTGTTTTTAAAAGTTAAAACAGCGCTCACGTCATCAAAAAAATTTTTTCGCCAAAAATATTTCAGGGCATGGCTACGGACATTGCGGCAAAAGGCCATGATTTTTTTTTAGAAATCGGAAGGGGTCGAGCGCAACGTCTGGGACGTTTGACATGGAATGACCCAATTATAAATGCGCCTCAACCCGAACTCGCACAACCACGATCCCATGGTTATGAACTCGCCGTTCTACCGCTGCTTTTCTTTTCTTGTTGTCTATGGGGTTCTTGCACGAGACCGCGAAGCAACGCTACCACCGGCCCGTAAATCCCACCGGAAACCGCCGGAATCCATGTTTGAGGCATTCTGCGCTGTTATTCTGTGTTTTACGTGCTTTGGGGCCGCGTACGCACTGCGTAGTTAGTTCGCTCACTCGAGGTTTGAAATGATCGAGTTGCGCCGTAATTAATTGTTCCAGCCATAAAAGTCGGGGACAAAACAAAGCTGCATTCTTTGTTTTTTGTTTTTTCTAGAATTTCGTGCAATTATTAGAAACCAGTGACGCGGCACCGCTCGATCAATCGGTTCGCCGGCGGCAAATCCTGGGCGCCTACCATCTCCGTTCCCGAGAAAAAGAACGAGGAAGGAAACGACAATTATCAGTTTGTGCGGCACCGAAAGGGGAACATATTTGTATAAGGAGAAAAGCCAGTGACCGTGCTGCAACTGTAAGCGAGCGAACATGACTTAATGAACGTGAACTAAGTGATGGAACTAAATCCACTTTCAGTCTTTACGTCGTAGCCATTTTTTCATCGTGGCAGTCTCAGAATGTGCATTACCGTCCCAGTTTGAAACATGTTATGGAAAAGATGTTTCTTCCTCGACTCGTTGCCTGCATGCACGTTAATATTCGATCAGCTAAAAATAATAGTGTTCATCTTGAGTGTTTTTTTTTTGTTTTGTCTTTCTGCTGAGTTTGATGATTTTGTCATTATCATGTTTTCCCAAGCCTGTTACACGGAATATATTGATGTTTTTAGGCAACCGCTATACGAATCTTTTCTTCTCAATTGCACTAGAAGGTCGAGGGGGAGGTGTGTCAGTTTTGAGTAAGGAAAACACTGAGCTCGAATTATTGCCTACCTTTAGCGCGTAATCGTTAAGGACTATGAAGCCTTGTCACTGCGAACTAAGCACGATCTTTTGTCTCTCGTCATTTATCGATCTCCCAGCGGCCTTTCTGGCTCCTTGTTTGGATTTTTTAGGTGCTCTTTTTTGAGTTTGCGAATGAAAATAAGCTCAACATTATATGTGGTGGAGATTTTAAGTTGAACTTACGCGAAATGACTAATGTTTCGAAACGAGAACTATACTTTCGCTTTCATTTTTCTGTCCAGACGCGCAGCGGATGCTACGAGGATACGGGACAAATCAAGCTTAGTGTCAAAAGTGCAAATCACTAGGCTTGTTCTGTTTATGATTGGTTCGGCGATGAAAAACACAGACAGAACCATTACGAACACCATGATGGTGCCCTTTTGACGCTGTGTGATTCGTCATATAGCCGTTGCATCGACTGCGTCTGGACGGAAGGTGAAACGAAGTATAGACAACTTAATAATCATGAATGGTTGTCGGCGCGTAATCAGTTTGCCAACTGGGGTACATGCTTACTTCAGAAACGTTGATCGACTTGTTCATTACAAATTACGAGGAAAGCCATATAAGGTCTGTAGCAACAAGTTGACCTTAGCGATCATCTTATCATTTTCATGTCAAAACGAGCTGTACAAAGAAAAAAATAGAATTTTCTGTAATGCCGAGTTAGAGCCCAGCCTCTTGAGGAGGAGGAGGAGGGGAGAGGGTACGGAGGGGAGGGTCACCTGTGACGTCACGAGGGTAACATTTTTCGCTAAACTAAGCGGAGAAATTTTCCCGCTAAATTTAGCGCGAAAAATTTTCCCGCTGAATTTCCGCTAAATTTAGTGAAAGTTTTCCCGCCAAATTACGCGGAAAAATTTTGCCTTCGCTGACGTCACACGTGGCGTCACGTGAGGCGTCATTATGGGAAATGTCCCATAATGCAACTGCGAGGTTACGCCGACTTCCTCTGAGGCGACGGCGCTCTGGCCGGAAGCGGGCGCCCAAGAGCTTGCAGCCTCCTGAAAAAGCGCCAGTGTCTTCTGTGTCAGTCCAGAGTCTTACGCCGGACGGTTTGGGAGAGGTTTGCGCAGAATGTAGCTAAAACAAATTGGGATGACGTTTTCGAAAATGGAGACCCCAGTGAGGCGTACAGTCTATTTTTGGAGCGGTTTTAGAGCCTTTTACAGTGTCAATGTTTCCTGCAAATTAATTGAAGTAAAAAAGCGGATTCGGAAACCTTGGGTAACGGTTGACTTACTCGGAAGAATAAATATTAAAAACGCTCTCTATAAAACGTCTACGAAGACTAAAGATCCTAATGACCTCAAAACATTCAAGAAATATCCTAATCAACTAACAAAGGACTTGAAAAAGGCAAGGGAGCGTTACCATCATGCATCTTTTAGATCTTCAGTAGGCCGCAGTGACCTTACGTGCAGAAATTTAAATGCGGTTGTCGGGCGTGGTAAGCGCTCCAATGACATAGAAAGCGTTTCTTCTGCCGGCGTCAAGTTAACCGGCATGCCTTTTAGCAGACGTATTTTAATGACTATTTCACAAATTTTACCTCATCGTAGTTATAGCGGCGACGCATGTAAAAATGTCACGTTTAGAAACAGCGAGTCTATTTTTTTTTTTTACGTCCATGTCATTGACGAAGAGGTGTTTACGGTTTTTATGGAATTCAACAACAGTCACAGTTGTGATGCGGATGATGGGCAGATTAGATCCAGTCAAGTATGTTTTACCAATTTGATCACTCCTTGTCTTACCCATATTTTTTACTTGTGACTTTCAATCGGTGTGTTTCCGCAACTCATGCAAACAGCTTACGTTTCTGTGCTGTACAAAAAGGGAGATAAAAACGACATAAGCAATTCCAGGCCTATCTCTGTCCTTTCGGTATTCTCAAAGGACTTAAAAAAAAATTATACATATTCGTGTCTCAGATTTTTTTTTTTTTTTTTATAATTACCAAATAATTACTAATGGTCAATTCGGCTTTCGGAAAAATCGATCTACGGAACTTGCATTGCTTGAACAAAAAGAATTTATTTTACGGAGTTTTGAGAGAGAATAAATTGGCCCTTGGCATCTTTGCATATTTTACAAAGGCGTTTGATTATATAAATCACAATTTAGGCTGGGTGTCGATTAAAACTTTTAACCCGATTAATCGCCACTCTTTAATCGATTAATTAGTCGATTAATCGGTTCTGTTAATCTTTATAAATAATAGATTAAAAAGAATGCAACAACTCGTCTTGCCCTTGAATACTTATTTTACTCTCTGTTTCACGGCGCAAAGGACATTTAGAATATGAGTGATACATATAGTTCAACGATTCAAAGACTCAGATATTTTTGCTCCAGCTCCGAAGGCAAAGAGGTTTGTCCACATTCTCGACACGGAAGAGCAAGAAGTCAGAGCTTATGGCGATGCTTTCTTCTTTTTTCAGAGAAAGGAACCTCGATGAGAAGACGTTGATTGTTGTATGCGTTTTGCCGGATGGTCCTTGCTGCAGCTACATGGGTGCTTCGCTTGTAGGCGATACTGAAGCGAACTTACGCTTCCACTGTACGAAAACGGCTTTTTGCAGAGGATGCAGTGGACTTCCTTCGAGTTAAAACTTCACCGCTGGAGTTTACTTCAAACCCAAACTTTCCAGCGAGATTGCCTTTCATACTCGTGAACTCGTACAGTCTTCACGTGCCGAATACTGGAACAAGTAACCATGGCGTTCTTAGCTTCCCAGCTTCGTTTTACTGCTTGTTTGTCTTGCCTAGGCAGGATTTGTAATAGATCCTCAATACGTAAAGTTTCGCGGTCACGCGTGGATCGATTGCGGGCCCGGCTTGTTCGTCTGGCATCGGCAGAACTGTAATATATATCCTCGGACACGTGACGCTTCGCGAGCGCGAGAATCGAACCTTGCTCATAGCACCTGGCTGGGAACGGACTTCTTTTGAGTACCGATTAAAAAACCGACTAACCGGTTAAACAATTTGATCGCGATTAAAGCCTCTAATCGATTAATCGGAAGGTTAATCGATCAATTGCCCAGCCCTACAATTTATACAACCAGAAAGGCTCGATATTTACGGAATTCTAGGTCAAGCACTTCTGTTGCTTAAATCATATTTAAATCACCGTAAACAGCTTCTTCATCTTAATGGTTTCGCGTCTACAACAAAGTCAATTATATCCGGTGTACCGCAAGGAAGCATCTTATGACCGTTACTGTTTAATATATACATTAATTATATTGTAAAGATAGATCCACTGACTAAATTCGTAATATACGCGGATGGCAGGAGCCTCTTCTTTTCTGGCGAGACGAGCTTATCAGCTGCGCAATCGTTACTTTAACAGCGTTGCAAAAATTGTCCTCAGATAACGCGCTAAACATCGATGCGAGTAAGACGAAGGCAATCATCTTTCGGCCTAAAAAAAATGTTTCTACAACTAAGACCCTTGTCTTAAACGCGAAGGATATAGATATTGTAGATGATTATAAGAAGTTAGGCGTAATTTTCAGTCAGTACTTATCTTGGGAGAATTATGTAAATGATTTACGCACTAGATAGTCGCATGTCACTGGACTAGTCTCTCGTAACCGTTTATTTCATTGAGAAATTTTAAGCTTATTTTATACCAGACTTTATTTCTTTCTCACCTGAATTATTGTCATCTAGTTTGAGGCACAACCACGGCACAAATCTTAAATAAAATAACGAAAAAAAAACATGTGTGCCTTTTTGAGAATGCTTCTTACGACTCTAGCACCCAGAGTCTGTTTATAAAAAAAAAAAATATACGTCCTGTTAACAACGTGTAGAAGTATAAACTCGCGATCAGTTTCAAGTTAGAAAATAAAAGAAATGGGGATAGTTTAGTGAACCTTGCGGAGCTAAAAGAACATGCAACTTCCTACCCAACTCGGTCGGCGGAACATTGGACTGCTGCCACTGTGTCACAACAACTATTCAGTGCATGCAGTCACTCAAATACACACTCCCTACTATATTGAACACCCTAATCAAAAATAACATGGATATAATTTCTATTGCGATTCAGGAATTACGAACCGAACTAACGTGGGTCGAAAACGAATGAATCGAAGTTTTGAGACCTGTTTGATTTTGTGCTGTGTTATGTTGGTTTTCTCAGTGTTTGACGCTGTTGCTTTGTTTTGATTTTTGTATATGCCACTACAAGGGAGCAAGGAGCTCCATCAAGCTGTTCTAATAGCTTTTTGTTTTCTTGTTTCCTCCATTTATGTATTAAAATGAAAAATAAAGTTCCTTAACAATAATAAAACGAGCAAAGAAAGATAGTAGGTGAAGTGGTAGGCGTGTTCGTTTTGCCGCGACAAGTCGAAGTTGTTCGAGCGCTTGTCAACTTTATTTAATTTTGTCAATGTGCGATTGCGGTGTTTTTCTGCGAAGTAAGAGAGAAAATAAAGAGGTACATAATCCTACAGGTAATGTTTTGCTGCTTTTTTGTGCATATTAAAGTGTTGCCAGCGATATGGCCTCAACGGGACCGCCAACTGGAACCGCCGATGTCCGCCACTAAGCCCTCCTTTTCCGAAGCGGACAAAATCAAGGGACATTTCGCTCTAGAATGTTATATTAACTCTATGATCTTGACAGGAAACCTTCGCACCCCAACTAAGGCTTTGTGAACTGCACTTCGTTTGACTATAGACAAGAAAATATTCTGAAATATGGTTATACAAAAGACAGCTCTAAGAATCTATACGGCACCACTGCTGCCGCAATAAGACGCCGAACGCCTCTAACATGGCGCCAAGGCACTGATTGCAGACGACGATGTTGGTTTCGATTTCCAGTCTAACCGGAAGTGACGTCAGGTGCAAGAAGCCTATTGGTTGTGAGCTCGACATTCTAGCACTGCTTTTCGTTTCTTCTGTCCTTCTGTCGCAGGCGGTCTTACACGTTTGCAAGAAAGGCTCCTGTGCGCTGCCATTTTGAGCGATGCTGGCGCCGCGTAACGTTTCCGCCATGCTGTGGCGGCGTCGTATGGTGTATCCGCCGACGGCCAGCGTTAGCGACACACTTGTCTGTTTCGAAATGCATGGAAGTGTTATCTACAAAGTATCGCAGCATCAAATATTGTAGGACATTATAACGATCGGAGTCTCTGTTCCAGCACGTCGTGGAAGCCACTAGGGGTGTCGCGAACCGGCCGAGGTTCGAGTTCGACCAGGTTCGACTTTTTCGAACTTTTAGTGGAAAATTCGTCGAACCTTGCATTGAGGGTTCGACTCGTGTGCGCATGCGCGACAGGCTGGCCAGTTGGCTTTGGATTGGATGGTGATGGCTAAGGAATGAATTAAGGGCAACACTGATTGGTTATTTCAGTTAATACAGTACTACCAATTAAGTTATTAACTTCTTCAGTGATTAGAATCAGTTGCTTTTAATTGCAACTGTTCATAAAATTAAAATAACCTTTTGCATATAAAAAGATTCTCCAAACCTAGACATGCTTGTATCAAGGTCTGGCTACACCGTCCACGAAGTCGAGCCGGTCGAATCTGGCTAAAAGTGCGAAGGTTCGACCTAAAAATCCAGTTCGACAAAGTTCGCGACACCCTAGAAGCCACATGCTGCCGCGAGCGCGGCCATCGTTGATGCAATGGCCATGCAGCTTCTGGCGCATTCCAATAAGCGCTTTGAGCACTTTTTTTTTTTCAATTTTTCGATTTGTTGCTGGTTTATTATTTTATTTATTTATTTGCGCTGTTTCGCGGTCGAAGACAACACTTGTATGTTTTACCTTCTTTTTTTTAATTCCTTTTCTTGCGCTCAGGGTGTATGCTTCAGCAAGAGACGCCCGGAGACATTGTACGACAAGCAGCGAACATCCTGGGCAGAGTTTTGAGCAGCGCGCGAGGCGAGCAAAACAGAATATTTGGCTCGCGTTTGCGTCATTACGCTTCCCCACTCCAGTGTTTTTTATACTCCGTTCCCGTTCTAAGTGCAAGCGTAGCAGAGGCTACAAGAGCGAGCCCCGAGCTTTCAGTGTCCCATGCCCATCACGTGCGCTCGTGCAGTGCGAGCATCGTTCGGGGGAACATGCTTTTGCAAGTAGCTTTGGCTTCGCTATCACGTAAAGTGAAACGTACGTGCTCGCGGAAGCATGAAAGAAAGCAATGCAAATAATAAAGCTGAAAGGAATGTTTAATGGAACGCTGCGACCACGAGCTGTATAACTTCTTTTTTTTTCTTAGACGTTTTGTTATCGCGCATCTAGAGATGCTGACATATGCTTGTATTCGAACGTGGCACGTGCAAAATCGAACGTTGCAGAGCTACCTGGATAGTGCAGCTATCATAACATGGTCGCGTCTTGCGAACGCGCTGGCGCCCCCTGCCCCAGAGCTACTTGTCCATACTAAAGCCACTTGATATGTTTCCGTTTGTCTTGCAAGTAGCGTCAAATGCGCGAGCACACGTGGCCCGTGTCTCGAGCGGATCTTGAAGCAAATGGCGGCGCAGCACCGAAATGAGCGGCCCTTGGAAGCGAATGGCGGCGGAGCACCCTCTCGTGGCACGTGTCTCGCGCGTTTCCACAACAATGGTTGGCGGTACTTGTAAAAAACGCCTTTTTCAAGGGGCTTTAGCCTCATGGTGACTTTTTTAATGTTTGCAAAATCACGGTCCTGCGTGCGGTCTTCACAGGCTCCGCACGTGCGTGTTCGTCGCTTCGGAATGCGAGGAAAGCACGCCGTGCGGGCACGGACAGTCAAGATGGCACCGGCCACACGCTCTTTTTTGGAAAGGCCTGCGCATTCGTTTCAGCTTGGGTCCAGACGCAGCCGATGCTACGAGCGCGAGCGTGTGGCCCTGAACAGTGCTTGCATTGCACGAGCGCGCGTGCTTGGCAGGGACGCTGAAAGCCCGGAGCTCGCGCTTGCAGCATCGCCTGCGTCTGGACCCAAGCTGAAACGAAGACCGCTGTGTCGAACCCCGCTTCAACGAACGCCGCTTCAACGAAATTTCCGGTTCAACGAATATTTTTCGGTTCCCCGCCAACGGCCCATAGGAGTCAATGCATAAGAATTTTCACCACAGCGAACACCGTTTTTTGCGCTGTTCCGCTTGAACGAAATTTCACAAAGCAACTGAAATTCGAAAGTTTGATTTTCCGTACGGAAAACAAACTTCCGAGCACTGGCGCATTTTGACACATAAAATACGTCTACTATAAAGTTTAAATGCGTGTTGAACCACCAGAAACTGTCACTGATAACTGGTATCCGAGACGCAACGTTGACCGGCGTGCAGGCCGCCATTACTTGATGGCGATGGTGATGAGGCTGGCCTTCCCACGCTGTTGCACCGATGCACCTTAGATCTTGGCTTGATAATGCTCTGCTGCAGACTATCCAAAGCCAAAGCTCGGTCGTCTTTTCTTTTTTTTTCGGTTGTCATTTTATTAGTACGGTACGGGGGTACGACGTCAACGACGGTTCGCGGGCTTTTTGCGCCTCGCACTGATCGGCACCGCCAAGCAAAACGCGAAAGTTTTTATCCTTACAAGATAAAGTTCGCATCCTGGCCGAAGTTGCAAGTGGACAGAAGAAAGCTGTCATCGCCGAAAAGTTCTGGAATTTCTCCGAGTTCGTTGTCTGACGATCCTAAAGTGAGTGACGAGGACATTAGACAGTAAGTGTCCGTGACGAGGCGCAGTCAGATGAAGACGACGTGCCGGACCTGCAGCCTCCGCCGTCCATGGTGCGCGTACTGGATGCGTTCGACGTTCTCAGAAACTACGTGGCTGCGCATGATGACGACCTCGCCATGAACTTACTCGCCCAATGCGAAAACCGCGTCACGGAGCTCCTAACAAGAAAAAGGAAGCAGGCGACGCTCGACACACTCTGGAAATAAAGATTTCTGTACTCTTACCAGTTCAGGTATGTTATTTTTTTGTGAATTTCACAACAACAAAATTTTCAGCTACAACGATTTTTTCTCGCGCACCGTCAATTTCGTTGTAGCAGGATTCGACTGTATAGAGGTCCGCCTCACCTCGGCGTGCGGTTCGAGGTTCAGCGGGACGCAAGTGGCGCGCAAAAGACACCATAAATTTGTCAAGTCCATCAATATTATACAGTCCTCTGGGAGTGAGTATATGACATATCAGCTAAAGACTTGCCAGCTTGTTGGTGCTTTTCTGCGCACGCCACTTTGCAGTATTTTCAGATCGACCGCAAAAGGCGCAATAGACCCTTTGCTATATTACCCAAGCATCAAGGAGAATGCAGAGATTGGTGTTCCACGCGCCACACGCGCACGCCTTCCCCGTATAAAGTATTCGAAGTAAATAACGAAAATAAAGCGCTGACGAACGCGCGTGCAAGATGCCATTTGTTTTAGGTGTTTGCTTTAGAAAATTTACTACTGCTAAGGCCAGCACGTGCGGCGCGTGGAACACCAATCCCTGCATTCTCCTTGATGCTGGGTAATATAGCAATAGGTCTATTGACGCTGGCGTTCGAGCTTCGCGGTCGGCGTTCGCGTTCGAACGGTTTATAGGAAGAAATAAGAAATCCAAGATGTGCCCACCATATCGCAACGAAAGAGGGCAGAGTTTGGAATAAACGAACATCCTCTTACACCCACACGTGGCCCTGATGTACGTGACACCGCCTCTGCGGTGGCGTGCCATTGGCAGGGCGCGCTATGTGCGGACGCCGAATCTGGTTCCACGCTCAGTGCCCACACCTCGTGCGCACGCGTGGACTGCGCGTTTGGCCACTCCCCGTGGGTTTGTCAACAGCGCCTTAACCTGTAACAACAAAAATAAAAGAAACTGCAATGCACACTACAAACCGAAGAATGCCGTCAGTGGCGTACCAACTTGTTCTTGAGTGTGTGTGTTGGGGGGGGCGAACCAGGCCGCCCCCCCCCCCCTCCAGGTCCGCCCGGTACCCTGCGGCGCCGCCGGCCAGTGTTTGCCCTGCCCAGTGGCAGCTGTTTCAGAGAGGGGCAAAACCCATGCCTTGCCCCCCCACCCTGAGAACTGGGGGGGGGGGGCAAGCGCCCCCCTTGCCCCCCGGTTGGTATGCCCATGAATGCCGTCTTTTAATGACTAAGGTTACCTGATATAATTTTGAGCGTTGTTCTATTTGGTCTTTCTGAAACGTTTTTTCTTGATTGATCTACAGATCGATTGAACAGTTGAGTTATAAGTTGTGACTTGAGTGACCATCTTCCCATTTTCTTGTGTGTTGAGCTTAATATATCTCGAAAGCTAATGAAATGTGAACCTGCGATTTTCCAATGTATTGATAAAAATAGCCTTGATGCTTTTAGACGGGTCATCGCAGACTGTAGATTGGAATACGGTACTTACGCAAGAAACGGTTGATGATGCCTCAAAACTTATTTTTAGAAGAATCTCTTAAGCCGTATAAACATCACTTCTCCATATAAATTCGTAAAAAATATCAAAAACGATCTTCGTAAACCGTGGGTGACGTCCAGTTTTGATCAAAAAAATTCGTAAGAAAGATATACTATATAAACGGTCTCGTCAAGACACGCTACCCCGATGCTCTTAGCAGGAATTTAAGTGTCCTATCGGAACAGCTAACTAAGGAGCTAAGGAATGCCAAAAAAAAATGTTATTATTCTTCCGCTCGTCGGCAAACGGTCGCACTGACCTAATAAAGGAAACATCTTGGTTCGATGGTTAAGGAATCTCCTGTATCAAACATTATTGAAAACATTGCAGTATAAGGGCGTAAGTTTATACTTGGCCGGGATTTGGCAAATGTGTTTAATGAATGTTTCGTAAACATGTCTAGTATTGCCGATAATACTAATGACTCCTGTTAAATACGATTGCTCAAAGAAACTGTAGATCTATATTTTTAGAGCCGATTGCTAGTTTAGAAATCACAAATGTGATTGTGCACTTAAAAAATAGCTGTAGCTGTGACGCTGATGGAATGCCAATTCGCCCCATTAAGTATGTTGCTGACCTAATTGCTCCCGTATTAACTTATATTTTTAATCTTTCTTTTGAGTCTTGCGTGTTTCCCAGAAGAATGCAAGTAGCAAAGGTGTCTGTACTGTATAAAAGGAGATAAAAATGACTTAGTCAACTATAGACCTATTTCTATATTGCCCGTATTTTCGAAGGTTTTGGAAAAGCTCCTCTATCATCGTTTATTAGACTTCTCGAATAAATGTGACATTATAACTTCCTCGCAATATGGTTTCAAGAAAAACTGTTCAGCAGAGACAGCTTTACTCTAATCAAAAATAATTTATTTTAGAAAATTTTGAAAGTAAGAAATTAGTTTTAGGAGAGTTCCTAGATTTTACAAGCGTCTTTGACTGTCTAAATCATGAAGTATTATTCAAAAAGCTTGAAATTTACGGCATTCGTGGACATGCCCTACAGCTTTAAAATCATACCTACGACATCGTGAGCAATATGTTAACATAAACGGTCACTTTTTCACTGTAAGATCCATTACGTCAGGGGCTCCAATAAGGAAGCATATTGGGACCATTTCTTTTTAATTTATAGGATTAAATTGATAATAATCAACGGAAACACTAAGGCGAAATTTGTAATTTTTATGCAGATGACACTACCATTTTTTTTCTGCCGATACCTTTGACGAATCGAGCTGATATGGCGAAATTTACTCTATTAAATATAGATGCGCTGTAGATAGCGAACTCACTCGAAAAATAATATTAATAAGGCGAAAGCAGTCGCTTTTCGACCAAAAAATAAGTCTCTGGTTATTTATCGAAGGTTCTCCGCTTTCGACTTCGTCTCCCATCGAAATCGTTAGTTGTTTCAAAAACTACTTGGAGTGTTTTTTAGTGAAAGGTGTGAGCTGGGATAACTATGATATCTATATTGTTCCAAGCTTGAGCCTCGAGGTAGTTGGGATTGTAAATCGCTACCGATCTGTTTTACCAACGAGCGTTAAATTGTTGCTCTATAAATCGCTATTCTATTCCCATTTACTCGTATTGTCTTTTAGTTTGGGGCACGTCACAATGACATCAATATAGAAAAAACAGCTGTTTTTGCTGCAGAAAAAAAATATTGAGAGGGAATATGTAATGTGCCATATAACTTTCATTCTGCCGATTTATTTAGGATTTGTAAAATAATTAACCTTTATAAATTATATCAGTACAAACTCGCTACAAGTTTTAAAAGTGAAAAGGTGAGGGGATTGTGCCGGGAAGACTTTGCATCGTTTAAGGGAAATTTCCCCAGATTATTCTACCCATACACAGAGAAATACGGAGGATGGTGACGCAACAGACATAACTATGACTACCAAATGTCAAAATTTCACACTCCCACATTTGCTAAATAGTCTTTGCACTGATAATATTGATTTTGATAGTTTCACTTTCAAGGACCAGCGCTTATATTTCTGTCGTGATTTTGTGTTTTCTGTTTATGTTTGCACTGGGTGAGCCTTTGTTTGTAGAAATTTCAAGTCGTAGATCTGCAACGGTTCCACTGTATACTTTGCCTTTTTTCTATTTCTTTCGCATGCTTGCTGCTGACGGTGTAAGGGGCCCGAGGACCAGTCAAGCTGCCTACTGCAGCTTTTTTCCGCTGGGCCCCCCATCATTTGATGGAAAATAAAGTTATTATTATTATTATCTGTCTTTCGTTCATAGATGGACGGACGCGAAGGCTACAATGCGCAATACGGCTAACGCGGAAGGATCGTCGCCTGTGGGGCGGGAAAAAGTGAAGGAATAATCTTGTCCTCATCACCAGTCTGCTATTTTCTCGGACGCGCTATTCGCCGGCCGGCTATCACCACAAACACGTTAAACATGTCGCTCCGCCTCGAGCGCGACTTTTCTGCTTTTGAAAGCACTTCGTCACGCGCCCAGCCAAAGCCACGCGGAAAGCAACAAGCTCGTGTTGGAGGCGGAGAATCTACTCGATTAACCTGTCATCGTCCTTATCGGAGGAAGCTCAACCTCAATACGCGTATTAGCAAATGTGATTCAAAACGCTCGCTAGGTGGCGCAAGTCGCCGCCAGATTCGAAGCATTGAGACGCTTACATTCCGCCATCCGTTCATCCAACTTAAAATACATGTTTTTCGCTCTCTCCTCTTTGTTCTTTCCTTTCTCTGTCTAAGGTATACAGACGGACAGAAAGTGGGTCTGCTAAAAAGCGACCAGTCCATGAGGGTCTTAGGATAATTTCTGCCCTTTCCAACACTTAGAAACAAGCACGTTCCCCCTGGCGAGATGCCATTGCGAGAATATGTCCATTAATCTGACCAGCAGAACCACGGACACTTCCCGCCCTCTAATAAAGTCGCTGCTATCATCGTCAAAGCTTCAAGGATACGTCTGACAGGTCACACGCCCGCATCGCTCAATTATCCGACACAGTACGGAGAAAATCCTCCATAATTTTGATAATGACAGCGTCATTTCTCTTCATTAGATCCAGAAAGGAAAACAAGACGTCATATTGAAATCGGACGCGCAAGTCATGCGACCGTGATCGTTGGAGCCGCTTCAGCCACTTTCCCCGGCTCGATCGACATTTCGCACAATTGCAACCATGTATTAAGCGGGTCGCCGAGACAACGTTATGTATGGGCAGATCCTTCTTTTTTAATACATTTTTTTTAACGTAACTTTTTCTTTCTCGTTTAGTCTAGGCTCATTCTAATCGACTATTTCGCGAAGGCTGCGGTCCCAGTGAGCCAACCAGCACGTCGGAGGGAGGCACGTGACTGTATTTTACCTCACTACAGTTGGTGACAGATTAAGAATGGTCAAGGAGCTGCGCCTCGAGCGCGAGCTTGCTATCTTTGATGGCACTCCGACACATGCGCAGCCCAAACCCGGCGGAAGTCAAAGAGGGCATGCCGGAGTTTCCCCCTTCTGCATTCTTACAGTTCGCCCCTCTTTGTGGTGGTCAGAAGCGCCCAGCGGAAGCAACTCCCTCGCGCGCCCTTTCCCTCATTACGCCTGACCAAGTGACGTAAGTGCAAGCTATGTAGCACTGTCAAAGGCACGAGCGGGAGAGAGAAAAAGGCCGCTTTGGTACGAATTTCGGATGGCGGGCTGTTTGTTCTCCGTGGGGGAAAAAAAGCGGTTCGCTGTCACTACGACGGATAATCGCATTACGGCTAAGCGTGTAATACGACGGATAAGTGCATCGCGACTAAGCGGGGAATACAGCCGATAATCGCATTACGACGGACTGACTCGGCACGACTGGAACGCACGCAAGAGGGTAAGAGGGATGTTCCTTCTTCCCCTCTTCTTCAAGTGCTTCTGTTGCGCCAACACCTTCTAGAGAAGAAGGCCGTTAAACTCTTCTCGTGACGTCGCAAAGGAAGGCCATCAGGGGCGCGCGTCAAAGCGAAGGCAACGCGCGTGGATCGACCGTCGTAACGTGTTTTTAGTCACATACGCGTGTCTTATTAGCTAAAATGAAAGCTGCACATAGCAACGGGTCTCGAAAACATTTTATTACACGTGCAAAATATTACACCGCGCTAAATAATCGGTACGAAATGGCACGAGGTATGCGTATAAGACGTCCATAGAAAAATGTGATTGTTTTAACTCGAAAACATTGAGTCACGCAATTATTGCTGTAGGAATTCATATCTTATACAGAAATACTTCGACAAAATGGCGAGACACGCAGTGATTGGACACAGCAAAACAGATCACAGTTAAAAATCGGGTAGACGTAGTCAACGCGGACACGGCAAGACAAGTGTCACTTACGATCATGTATAAGCGATGTTATCGCGTGCAGTCACTGAATTCTTGCATTATACCCCGGCCACGTGGCAAAATTAATGTAATTTCGACCGAATGACATTATGGGGTCGACAAATCAGCTTGCGACGCTCGTATTATCACTCAAGACCGCGAGCTGATTAAATCCCATATCATTGAATGAAAATATATTAACTTTTTCGTCTGGCAGGGGTACTAAACTTACTACTTAGTCAACTAATTTACTTGTCCCTATGGGCTCGAGCTGCCTTAGAAAAAAATATAACTTATTTTGTATACAATAATACTATTACCTTAATACAGTTAAGATTCTATAGTCGGTGACAGGTCAAGAACGAAGTGGAAGCTCCTCCCACCCCTTTCCACTTCAGCGGAGCGAACGGTGGAGAGGAGGTCGCCTCCCCTCCCGCGTTCGCTCTACTAAAGTGGAAAGGGTGGAGGAGCTTCCGCTTCGTTCGTGACCTGTCACCGACTATATATAAACGCGGTAAAGGCAATACAATAACATTAGTATAAATAAAGACATAACCACAAATAACGCACTTTCAATAATCACACAAATTTGTTTTTCACCTTCCAGTGAAAACTAGATTGCCACGCACATTTACAAATGTCGACGCAACAGCACACGGATAACGACAAAGAACGAGATTTCATTCTATCACGAGATTTAAAAACAAGAAAAACGATCGCAGCACTTTGCTCGCGTTTTGCATGACCAAGAAAGCCCGTAAATAAGTTGTTTCTCACCTGTCGATCGTATCCATACTTCCCACAATATCCTTGACGAAAACATTTAAACACGAACTCCAAGAAGTCTCTCTCTGTCGAGAGAGGTCTCATCGATAATCGACGAGAGTCGTCGTTGCTGCTAGATGACGTTGTCACCCATTTCACTCAAACAGTAGCGGGACTTGTTCCACGAATCCACGTAAATGCGTAGTATCAAGCGAACACAAAAAAAAAAACTACCCGAGACTGCGGTGACGACAGGAAAACGACCAGAAAGAAACAAGTCTCAAAAGTACCACACACGAGAGCAGCGTCGACGAAAGGCTTAACGTTGTCGACCCATCTCTTGCTCGTGTGCGCTCCCTGCGGCGATGGCTGGATTTTTTTTTCGGTTTCCTTCCCTTCTGAAATGTCTCAGCGTTCCTTTTCAGACAGTCAGCAGCTCACACACAACGTAAGTTTACCAGAATCGGAGCCCGTATGAGGGAAGATGTCGCATCGGAGCCGGTTCATTCGAAAAGTGTGGGGAGCTGCGGGACTGCACGCATATAGTCCCGCGGTTATGGGGATACTCATAAATATAAATTTGGTACTTTCAACCTTGGTAACGCGTTGTATATTACGTATATTATATATATAATAAATTGTACAAGACTGCGCTTTTAAAACTTATATTAATGTCGGATAAACGCGCACGAATACCACCACGCCGCTCGACAAAAAAAGCTTTTTTTTCCACGTCGATAGCAGATATATTTTCACGTAGTTGCGCCATGGCCTTCCTTCCTCCGACTTTGTGACGTAACCACTAGGAGCGCTACGGAGCGCTAGGCCTATAGGGGCCTTACTCGGCCTTCTTCTAGGAGGTGTTGGTCGCGCTCTCGCCCCTTTTGGTAAGCGCAAGTCACGTGCTTGGTCTTCGTCGCTCTGATTGGGCCGTATAGCGTTCGCTCTATGCCAAGTTATACGCTCGAACGAAATACAGGTTCGGCGATTGTGAGCGCGTGTGATCGAGGTCAAGGGAAGGAAATCCCGGACGGGTCAACATTATCCGTGTTTTGATGACTCGCATGATACGCTATGGTTACCCACAGGGTTTTCTCTGCAGGGGCATTTCCGAGACGTTTTCCTGCGAACCAGCTTGAAGAGTTGCTATTAATCGGAATTTCTTATTTCTACTTAACTCAGTCAGCCAGGTGACGAGGGAAAAAGAATTATGGAAGGGCAATCATTCTTTAACAATTGTCTTCAACATTTTCGATATAATAATAATAGTAATAATAATTAATAATAATATTTAATGCAGGTGCTTCAAATACAACTATATACACTATCGGAACCGTCAAAGCCCTAAAGGCTTGTAGGACTAGTTCCCTACAAATTACATAAGGCACACTCAAAGCAAGTTAGTATAAACCTTTCTGAGATCTAGAACGCGTGACAGAGAGAAATATATACAAGCAGGGGAGTAGAGCACAGCGCACAGAAATCACATCAAGTACAAAAAAAAAAACAAAAACTAATCGGCACTTTAAAAAATGGTGTCTAGGCAAATAGTCTTCAATTTACGTTTCAAAGCTCCTCGAGAACTTACGTCGAGGAGAACAGAGGGGAGGTTGTTAAAAATATGGGATACATAATAAAGGCGAACGCATTTTCCAAAATGTGTTTTGATGCGCGGCGTTTGATATGGTCTCACATCTCGAAGGGCGCGACAAACTGTGTTGGGGGTCTTAAAGGTGTTATCCCAGTAGTGCCTAAGCACTACTGTTTCCAAAAAAAGGTTATCTAAAAGTTGGTAGCGAGAGGTCGTTAAAGAGGTTATCAGATCTTTGGAGACTATAGAACCGTATAGCTACACTACGCAAGATGCCGTTCAGTAAAGAGTTCACTTTAGACTCTAAAAGGGCTGTACACTGTCCGAATACAGTTATTCCGTAACGGAGAATACTATAAACAAGGGCGTGCGTCAGAAGTCTTCTTGTTGTGATGGGAAGAAGTATGCGAAGATTATAAAAGGTGCATGAAGCGGCTCGTAATTTCTTGAAAATATAGAAGAAGTGAGAGTTCCATGACAGGTCGCAATCAAAATAAAGTCCTAGATATTTCGTACTGTTTACATAAACAATTGGCGCACATTCGCAAGAAACACAGTCTGACGTGTGAAGAAAAATTGGTTTGTCTAAAAGAACTTGTTTTAGTGGACTACGAAAGCACCCTAGTTGTGTTTTTTTTTCGCGTTTACTCTTATGACATTTGCTGAAAACCAGTTCATGAGCCGCAATACATCTGATTGGAGTAGCTCAACAGCCTCATGGTATCGTACATGACTCGACAACAGGACAGTATCGTCAGCGTGTTGAAATTTGAAATACTGTGCAGAAGTTGACCGCCTTCGGAAGATCATTGACATAGATGTTAAAAAGAAGAGGCGATAGTATCGAGCCCTGTGGAACACCAGCCTTTAGGGACATTTTCAAACTCCGAGCTCCACATATTGAAACGATTTGTGTACGACTTGACAGAAAGTTTTCTAGCAGTGTGTAAAAAGGGCCTCTGAAGCCGAGGCTGAACAGCTTGTTTAAAAGTACCTTATGTGAGACTGAGTCGAAAGCTTTAGAAACATCTAGAAAGAGTGCGCACGCGTGAAAAGATTATGGTCAAATGCATTATGAAGAACTTTGGAAAAGTCTTCAAGTAAGGGTTGGGTGCCTTTTCCCATAACGAAACCGTACTGTTGGGGAGACATAAGGTTAAATTCATCTAAGAACGCTGACATTCTCAGGAAAATGTGTTTTTCTAAAAGTTTCGCCAGTGAAGGCAAGATAGATATAGGACGGTAGCTTTCGATGTTACTATGATCCCCATTTTTGTATAAAGGTCTGACAATGGCTGTTTAGAGATCTTCTAGAATATTACCTGACGTTATGAAGACGTTTAACATCTTTAGTATCACATGCCTCAATGTTGCATAATTTCTCCGCAAATCAGCCATCCGGACGTTATCAATTCCAGGGGACAAACCCGGCTTGAAACTAAGCAACATACTATGTAGACCTTGCTCTGTAATTTCAGGAAGGAAGGCAGACGCTACATTCACCGAAGCTGCTTTCGAGAGACAAACTTCACTATCGCGTGAAACATTTGAAGTTTTCCCGAAATGTACATTAAACGCATTTGCCGTGGACTGTTTGTTACAAGGGAAATATCTGGCGATTGTCTCGTCAACAGAGTGTTTCGCGCTGTGGCCTCCTCGTAAATCGTTTACAACAGACCAAGTTACACGGGAATCATAACGTGAATCTATTAACTTCTGTTTAATATAGTTACGTTTAGCGGAGCGAATTAATGCAGTGACTTTGTTGCGCTCACTTCGGAATTCATTCCGCAGGTCTATGTTACCGGGAGAGCGACGGCAACGCGTCACAATATCTCCTTATACTTAATCGCGGCGATAATGTCATTATTCAACCATATATGTTCCGCACGCCGTTTTCTGATAGTAATTACTTTTTTACTGCATCTTGTAAAAGTCTGCCACAGATTAATAAACTTCGTGTAGAATTCATGATTTGAATATGTTAGTAAACTTCCCCAATCATAAGTAGAGATTAATTTGTCGAATAATTTCCGATCGACAACCTCTATAAGTCTTTTTGCCGGACAGGCGCGTCTTAGAGGCGTATCGGGAACCAGTTGAACTGCGGTAATGTAGTGATCTGCCAGTTTCTGCGAAATGACAGCAGACTTAACTGAAAGGCCGTGAGTGCGTATATTCATGTGGTCTAGACAAGCAGAAACAAGGTGTTCATTCAAAGTTTCCTCTCTGGTAGGTGCTTGAATTGTACAGTTGAGACCAAATTCTGAGAGAAGATTCAAGTAGTCACTGTATGGTTGACTTTGTGGGTTTCAACGTGTCAAGGTTCAAGTCGCCGACTACGCAAAGTTGCTCCTCGGCTTGAAGGTCAGTCAAGCAAGTCCTCAATTCAACTAAAAAATACGAAGCGCTTTCTGATGGAGGGCGATAGCAGGCGACTAATGTAATAGAGTATACCGAGTTGAAAATTTTGAAAGTGACACACTCTGCATGAACGAAAGTATTTTTTAACCGTTCTGTACCCCATGACTCTTTGACAAAAATGCCAATACCTCCACCTGTCCTGTCAGAGCGAGTATGGAATAATTTCTGATAACCAGGTATTGAGAACTGATCAACAGAAGCAGCTGGTACATTTATCTCCGTTAAGACCCACACGTCGACAAGATCGTGCAGGGAATTGGCTATAAGACCGAATTGCTCCCATCACTTCCTAGCACTACGAATATTAGTGTGAAAAATGGTGAACCCGCTAGTTGAGGAGTCAAAATTACACAAAATGGAATTGAAATCATCGCAGTCAAAAAAATGTGAAGGTCATGGTTGCGAGGAAATGAGCTCTAAGTCACTGACACAAGTAATGCGAATGAGTGGGGCTCCCTCTGCTTTTCTTTGCGTAGATCTTTGCGTTTTTAACCCAGACATATCGATATTGTTTCACTTTGCCTTTCGCACGGGCTTTCCAAAACAGCTTCTCGTTCGTCTGTGTCAAGTTCTCGTTAAAAAAGAGTTTCGGGAGTTTTCGTTCGCGGGCGAGAGTACCCAGTGAGCTACGCAAGCTCAAAACGTAATGGGAATGGTATCGCGCGAAGAGGGCAGGCGATGAACGGCCTCAACCTCTGAAGGATGGAAGTCGGAAATGCCGAGTTTTTGTGCTATATCATCAAGCTCAACCGGAAGATCTTCATTGGGTCTGCAAGGGAGGCCATAGATCTCGAGGTTAGATCGACGACTAAATTTCTCGGAGTTGTTGAGCTCAGACCTGAGTCGTTGGATCTCCTCTGATTGGATTGACATGGAGGACTTTAAAAATTCACCTCGGTCTGTAACTCTGCAACAGTAGCATCCTGCTCAGCCACTTTTTGAGCAGAGTGTCATACTGAGCTGAACAGAAGGCTACTGACTGAAGCACCTCATTGACAGATTGTTCCATGGCATCAACCGCGGATTTAACGGTGAGCAGCTCATCGACTTTTGCCGGAAGCTGGGCGAGCGAATCCACGCTACTCTTGAGAGAGAGAGAAGCAAGTCGATTTTCTTGTTTACCTCGGCTAACTGGCTGCAAATGACGTGGACTCTATATGCGAATCCGCTTCCAAGCTTCCTCCTGTCGACTTAGTCACAGAGGTGCGGCACAGATGGCAGAGCCACTGTTCTCGTTTCGCTGAACTCATGGAGTGAAATGTGCTCGCAGCAATACCGGCACATGACTTTCCAAGGTGGTAGCTGTTTTCACAACTCGCTCAAATCAGGTGTCTCCCGTCAACAGGTAAAGGCTCGTGGCATTTGGAACAGTTAGTGGAGGCCATGGCAAAACGGAAGAGGTGAAAGAAGCTATAAATATAGGACAATGCATCGAAGTTTGTGAGTCATACACTAAAAGAGTGAACAGCATGCTCACTTGCTAAGCGCAAAACAAAGCTGATATGCGCGTGCATTGTGGAACGTAAGTCGGGCTGTCAAGCATCTGGTTAGGTCGGTGTTCGAAGCGTCCAAGCGTAATCACTGGGAGAAACCGGGCAGAGGCATACACTCTGCTGGTGCTCAAGCGGTGGTAGATGGAGACGATTTAGCAGAGCAAGAGTAGCTACCACGCAGCACACACCAAGGAGGGTGCTGATGGTGGCGATCCCGTTGAACAAGGCCGGAAGACCTTACAGCGGCCAGGGGTATGCTCGCCGCCAGCTAAACAGACAAGCTACACCGGCAAAACAGTGATTCGACGACAGCCTTGTATGGTCACCGGGAAAAGCAGGTCTCACAGTGCGCTGGTGGTCGGTTTCCGCAAAGGAGTGGATGGTCGCTGAATCGCCATCACGGTGTAAGATAATACTCTTCAGGTGAAGACAGCGCGCTCCTCGCGCAGTGCAGATAAAGTTCGCTTTTTCACTCTCTCTTTCCCTCTCTCACTATGGTTTCAAGCGGCGCCGGCAGATGACTCGTCGACCCGTGGGCACGGCAAAGACGGCTCGTGCCGCCTCATGCTCCACACGCGCAATGCTCCAGCGAGGTTGTTGCTCGTGCAGAAAGACCACGGTGTACCGGGGTGTCATGGCAACGAGATAGATTTGTTTCGCCTCTCACACTAGTTTCGCCGTTTGGCCGCCGGCGATCACTGTCAGCCGCACGGGCATGCAGGGCTACGGGCACGCAGGGTGCCTACATGTCTGTCTGTCTCAGGGTGAAGACATCCATTGTTGCACTGAATGTGCCAGCGCGTGACGCTCTCGCGCACTCGGTGCGTGACTTGGGCGATAAAATGGCGTCTATGCATTACGCCAAAGCTGCGCGCCTCGAGCTGAGGGACACCGTATTGCGCGCACTTCAAAATGCATAAAAAAACGATTGGGCGAGAAAATGACTGAGATGTCACCACTCAAGCAAAAGCGCGCGTGTGTATGAAGGCACTCTACGGGCACGGTGGCCGCGGAATAATGCAGCCTTTCGGACGCCCGTCGAACGAACACTATCTGATTCCTCACGCCGCGCGTTCAGCCCCGCCGTGTCCTCACCTCAAAGAGTGTATCTTACACTGTGATCGCCATCTATACTCTGTTTCATACTTAGCGTGCAACGCTGTCAAAGCTACTGGCATAAGCGTGGGGCTTGATCTCGTTGATCGTTTGCACGCGTTCTCGCGCAAACGAAACCATAGATGAAGCCACGGGCTCGTGCCAGTAGAATTGACAGCGTTTATACGCTAAGTATGAAACGGAGTGACGGCCGCAGGACGTCGATGGTAAGATGAGACGACGACCGCTGGCTGCATGATTGATGGACACCGATGGAGGTGGATGGGGCCGCAGTCGCGATCTTCAAGGCGGCGAACTCGCAGTCAAAACGGCAAATAGACGCCGCCCTAAGCCCGTGGCGACTGCAGGGCCCGGCTGGGGCCACGAACAGTCCGCCGGTAGCACATCAGGATGGAATAACATGTATAATAACTGGAAATATGAAGAACGATCGATAAGAGCGACCCTGCGCGAAGCAGTTGGAAGTTGGAGTCATTATATACTACTTATGGAGAAAATTGTCGGATAGTTTTTGGCTCTCATCTAATTCTAAAATAGAGGCGTAATTTTTGAGGGTTGCCCACACGCAACGCTATGAAGCAAACATGGTCACCTTACGTCTACCAAATACGTACAACACGATAGACTGCAAACTGACACTTATTGTTAAATGCACGTTTTCCAATATGTTAATGTAATAAATGCGTGCGTATTTGAAAAAAAAATTTTTTTTTCTGAAAATTATAGTAACTTTAACGCATCAAATTAGGAAAAACAAAAAAACAATTGGGGGTGTGCGTATGTTTATACAGCTTAGAACTTAGTCTGCCTCAACGGGAGACATGTCTCCCAGCTGTAGATGAGAAATTTAGCTAGTGCAGTATAACCGCTAGCCTGGGTGGTCTTTAACGCGCATCACACAGTAGTGATACAGGACCGCACGCCGGTACCATCAAAATAAGAAGCCGAAAGGAGTGTGGTAAAAAACAAAGAAAAAAAAACGACAAATGACGGACACTCACAGCTGTGTGTGTTTGACAAATATAAAAAAAAACTAAAGCATATCTTTTATTTTATTTTACCTAAATTGAAAAGCCCGACATCCGCCTCGGTCAAAAACCCCAAAGGGGGCACGTCAGTGCACACCCAATCGGCATGCGACGTCACCTCTACGTCACGGCCTCGGCATTGCAGGAAGGTCGACATCCCTGAGGGCGATTGCATCCGGTTTGCGAACGACATCGAAACTGCGGAAATCGAAACACAATCGGAGATCAAGCGGTCTTGGTGTTGCTCCCATTTGGGTCTAAATATAGCCACATTTCAACGGTGACCCCGCGGTGTTGCAATACTTCTGTGCGTTGCACTTCAACTCTTTTACCGTGTCAGATCCGACGCCAACCGTATTGCACCCTATCTTTTGAGATCTGGCAATGGTCGAGTGTACCTATGCGTCTGCGCCAGTTAAACGACCGACGACGTATATACACAACCTTGCCGTGTCTTTTTTGTCTTTTCTTTTCCGGTTTAGCGCGTGCGCGCCTTGCGTCTAACGTGACGTCAGAGTTGGAGCGGTGCACTCGAAATCGCCGACATACCACGCTGTGCTCCCGCGGCGCAAGAATTGCCATTCCAGTTTCGGTGGCGCGTGCGGCTAAACGGTCGGGCGTTTTGAAGAGGCGCCTATGTGGTATATAGAAGACACAGATTCGGCCACCTGATTACCCGTTTTTTTTTTTTTTTTTCAGAGACCGGTTACAAGCGACCGTCATATCCGTGTCTGTTTGCGACGGCGCACCGACATGGCCCCGGGAACACGCGGTTCTGACATCAGGGTGGCGATGTTGTTGGTAAGGCTCGTGCCTAGTCGCTTGACCTCAGACGGCCTCTGCGCACGCGCAGTGTGGGCGTGCCTGCTTGTAAGCAGCACATTGGTCTATTATACGGAGACAAACTGAAGGAGAGGAGGAAACAAGAGCGTGGGATGGCTTCAGCGTGCCGTGCTTTGGTTGGAAGGATAGCCGCAAAGGATATAGCTCCTTCAATCGGAGCGATCATCGTTCGCTCCGGCGTGCAGAGTCTGACGTTCGAAAGGCGGCGTTTGGCGTTTGGCGTTCGAACGCCAAACTCTCATTTCCTTCTATCCGTCACTGGCAGGATGAGAGGCTCTACCAGACGCCGAAGCGTTATCGAAGGTACGAAGTTCGCGCTTAATGTCTTTCCCTTCGCCGTTCTCACGCTCTCGGTGACTGCACTGGCAAAGCCTCCTTTATACTGACAAAGCCTGGCAGATCGCCACGAGAAGCGGTCACCGAACTTGAAAAGGCGGAGTGGCAGACAACGGATGAGAGGAGGACCACGTGACTGGCGCCCCGCTGCGGTGGAATGTCCGCTCGTGCTCCTCGCGCTATACCGCTTCGTGTCTCGTCGGGTTTAAAAACCATGTTTCGGGACCTCGCCGCCGCAAGAGCTGTGCGCTGACGTCCAGGTTCCCCGAGGAATGGCTCTTTGATGCTCTGTGCTACCAGATCCTCGCGCTCCAAATCTGCGACCGGGCACTTTATTACTCCGTCGTCGAACTGCCAGGGTTTGCGAGTATAGAGGAAACTACACTCTAAGAAAAAATGGAGGAAAAAAGTAGCAACGGCGGGTCTTCCTCCCTTCTACTGACGCGCCCCCAAGCGGACACGAGAAAAAGGGAGGAACGAAACGTTTTTCTCCTTCTCCAGGCAGACGCGAGAAAGCTTTCGCCCTCCCGACTCATCTTCTTTCGGTTTCGTTTTTCGAGCAGGTTGCGCACGTTGTTTAATAAATGCTGTTGAGTTGATTGAGCTTCAGCGGCAGCGAAGGCCGCCTGTAATTCCGTCTTCTAGTCCAAACGTGCAGAACATTTCGGTTGCATCGACGTTTTTATCACTAATTTTATCAAACGAGCAAACGAAGCCGCTAGAAACAGCGAAGTTTCGGAGCAGTGCCAGCAGCGCCACTTACACTGGGTAAAATGGGCGTCTCCGGATTGCGGGAGCCGGACTCACGCGGAGCTACAGTAGCGAAACCACGCGGAAATGTGTCGACGTTTTCGACGTTATGGAAATCGCAGGAACTGCGTCCGAGACAGGCAGGTTTTGCTGCCGGCTGCCTGGGTGTTTTCCGTGCTGAGTTCGGTTCTGTTTTCCGATGCCGAGTGCAACCGGCGTTCAACGTGGTTCTGTATTCGTGCGTGTCAGCAACATAGCAGCAACATCGTGATGGCAGTGTTGTGGGTTGTGAACAGAAGACTGGAATTATCGCCGATGTGACCGTGTGTTCGCGTATCAGTGGTGTGACAACAAGATGAGATGACGTAAACTGTCGGGCATTGATGCAATTGATGCCGCTGGTCGGGCCGTGATCGGAGGGGGCGGGATGTCGCAGGCTGACATTCCGCTTTACATTAAAACGTTTAATATTACTTGAGGGATTAGGTGCAATCGATCGACGTGCGGATTGCGGATAGTCATGTTGGAATGCTGGTCTGAACAGTAAGCTCCTATCGTACAGTGGCCAATGTGACTGTCGGTTGTCTCGTCTCCGAGAGCGATTGCGCTCTGGGGAAAGGACTGAATAGTACGAAATCGTGACGGAAAGTGCGTATATTTACAGTGTGTAATTTTAGCATTAAAAACAGAATAGGTAAAATCGAAAAAAAAGCTACATTTTATTTTGCTGTTTAAATATACTTAGGTTCCTGGAGAAACTGCTCCTCCAAGTGGCGCGCTGGGATGAGCGCTAGAAGCTTTCGAGCTCGCCACGGCCTAGCTCCGTACACTTAACACCTGCCGCAAGTCGCGGCTTTGAGTGCATTCAAGTTGATCGAAAAGCGATTTCTCAGCCCGTGAAGCATCGCTTCCAGCTGAGTGAATATCCGCTCTTCAGAGATTAATTCAAGACGGCAATTGCAGCCTTGCGCGAACAGCACAAATAGAAAAACAAACACTACAATAGAAAAACAGGCTACGACGTGCCGTGCGGGGAAACAAACTCATGGCTTCGAACCGCATTGGAGCGGCTTGATTTATTGGCTTTCAAATAATTACGGCATGATCGAGCGCTTGCTTTTTAATAAGAGATTCATCCCCTGAGCCATTCAAAATACTCTCAGAGGTATGACATTGCTGGGAAAAATCACCATCCTGGGAATATTTTTTGTTGCTTATTCAGTCACTGAGAAATTCCGAACGTTCAAAACGACCAGTATAAAAGACGGAAACGCAGAGCTCCGGTGTAGCGTTCGTGTTAGTGTAGTGTTGTATTGATGTTTGTGTCTGCCATGTGTGTGTAAGTGCTCAATGTATGTTCACCTGATGCTTGTAATATGCGTAGTGTGTGATGGTAGAGGTTACCGAAGAACCTGAAGCGCAATGGTTGCCAGTGGAAAAAAAATTTTTTTTGTAGAACATGAATTGGGCTGTACTCTAGCGCCACCTAGCCTACTTGCAATTACTCTGCTTGACCGTGCCATCTGGTGGCAAGCGATTTAACATTCTTTCACGCTACGCGACAAACAGCGGCTTCGAGTTTGTTCTTTTGAGAGCGGCTTTTCGTTTCGCGGATTGAGTTTGCCATTCCTCCGTGATGTGCGGTTGACGAAGGGATTGTGACTCGTGGAACACCAAAGGTAAGACGTAAAGTGCGCGAAGTTAACGAGGTATCGGTTGTCTCCGTTTAACATCGCAGTGCTGTCGACGAGAAGACTGAGGAACTGCTTTCGGAGCGCAAGTTTCTGTACCTGTGGGGGAATCTGGCTTCGGAAATAAACACAGTTCGCGGAAAGCTCGTGTTACGCTTTTATTTGCTGCTCCTCTCGTCCCGTACAAGAGACGCAGCGTCCTCGTTAAGCCTTATTGAGCTCGATTCAGCGCCGCCATAATGAGATGCAGGCGACGGAGGAACTAGTTGCTCCCCTGCTTCAGGGACGAAAGTTTCTCCCTTTCTGAAGGAACATAGGTTACAAGACCGTTCCTCCCCTAAAGGAGGACTATCGATGCCCTTTTTCTAAGAGTGTATGGCACTGGGCAACTTGCTAAATCTCAACGGAGACGCCATTTTGAAGCAGGCTCGCCGTCACCTATGCAACATAGATGACTTTGGCATTTTGAACGCGCCCAAAGTTTCGCAGACAACACTGCCATAGTTCCTAAATGCTTGTCCTTTACTAGGTGCCAGAAGTCAGCAGGTACACGAGGCGCTGTGGCGTCCTCGTGTTGAACTGACGCGAGACCAGATAAACAAGAAGCACCAGTTCATGCGGGCCAGGCGCCATGATTTTATGATCCTGCTGGGAAAAAAGAAGAAAAAAGTCCGCTAACATCAAAAAACATGGTGAAGCTCAATGATCTCCGATATGCAGTACAGCGCACCAATCCGCAAATTCGGTATTCGCTCATTGGCGATATTGAAACAATGCAGAGGAGCTGCGTTGTGGGAAAAGATGTAGCATTTAGGTGAAACCATGTTTAAAAACAAGGCATGCAAAGTGTTTTGTTCTCTTTAATCTTTGCAGATTTGTATAAAGAAAAACGTGAAAGCTACATTTACGCGGTTTGCGCAGGTGAGTTATACGGCCAGGGGACCATAGAATAGGGAGCTAATCGTCACGATAAGTCGGTTAATGAACTAAAATTTGCTCATTAACTTTTTACTTAGCAAAAATAGACATATGGTTTCAATTAAAAACTTGAACGTCATCGAAAAAGGGGCAGCGTTTTACGGCGTTCTAAAAAGCGCTCACTTCGGACGCGTTTCAGGTTTCGCTTTCTTACCGGAGCGCATCTTTGCGCCCGCGGTCCTGCCCCCGGTGGTCACGGCGCGAAGCCACCTCCTCGCCTCTCTCGTAGCATGGAGGGAAGTTGGGCGCAAGTGTGTTGCGCGTCTCAACCACTCGGGAGCAGGACCGCGGGCGCAGAGATGCGCTCCGATAAGAAACCGAAACCTAGAAACGCGTCCAAATTGACCGATGTTACGGAACGCCGTAAAATGCTGCCCTTTATAACCTTCTGAAAAAGTTGGTTTAGTGGTTTTCAATGACGCTCAGCAAGTTTTTAATTAAAACCAAATGTCTATTTTCACGAATTACAAAGTTAATGAACAAATTTTACCTAATTAGCCGACTGATCGTTACAATGAGCCTTTATACTATGTCCCCTTGGCCTTATAACTCACCTGCACGAACCGCATAAGTGTAGCTTTCACGACTTTTTTAATACAAATTTGTAAAGCTTAAAAAAATACAAAAAAGAACCTGTATATAGGCAAGCGTTGATAACCACACTCGGGCATGACAACACCAGTTTGTGCAACTATAGACTTTTTTCGCTTACTCTCGTCCCAGCCACCTGGCAGGCATATCCGGTATATGGGCAATAAAAAAGTAATCAAACGTTTTAAGCAATTAGAAAAAAATAAATAAAGGGGAGACAAAACGAAAATGGGTGACGGCTACGCTTATATCCTAAATGCATTAGGTTGGCGTGGCGACGGCAAAACAATATTTTCGGCCACACTGGAAGTGACGACATTTCAAGATGGCGGCGCCCTTGTGAAATAGGTCGATAGACCAACGCGCTCTTTTCAAACATGTCCGCGCTTGCCCACGCCAGGTGTGGGCACTGCGAGAGCCAGAACACGACGCACTCGAGCGCAGTCAAACGCAAATGTGTGGTTGCGCTTGTTGTACGGTGAGTCCTACGAACAAAACGACGCATGTACCGTTTCTATTCATTCAAGAATAGGGTTCTACTTTTATTTTCCCATGAATGTGATAAAATTCATAATATACTCGCCGGTGAAAATATTGCGGATTCGGAGTTACCCGAAGCGCTCAGAATTTGGGACTGCCAGTTGTGAAAACCCGGCGGGTTTTCCCCTTTTCCTATAATCCTGAGACAACGTTCGCGATCTTTTTAAGTGCTTTTCGATCCGACTCTTGCTCCCAAGGGTCACAAAAATAACGTATTTTGGACTCTTAGCGCAAGAAGGGGCAATATCATTACGGCTGTGGTCGAACACGCGTCTGGCCTTTCCAGCCGCTCCATTTCGGGCCTTCCTGTCGGACAAGTTCATTTCTTGTCGGCGACTTCCGCGAAATCGACGGCGCCTAGCGGCGAAAACAAAAAGCTGTAGCGGCAGGTTTGCTCGCCAGCTTTCCCAAGCTAATCAGAAATTCAGAACGCCAGGCGGTCTACAGACGAAGCCGTGAAAGTAGGTCCAAAAGCACGCAATGAACATCGCCCATACTTGTATAAAATATTAGAACACGTTGGAGTAGGCAAAATAGTGTTAAACTTTGTTCGCGCGGCATACCGGATGTACTATCCAGCTCATAATTAACGTGAAGCTTACAACGCGTATTAGTGTACAGTCATCCGTGCATACAAGGTTGCCCACTGTCCCCGTTGCTGTTCTGTACATTTCCGAGCCCTTTTGTAGAAACCTAATTAAAAATAGACATGCAAATGAATTTTTTGTTCTCCGAAATATAGAAGTAAAACTCCTGGCTTACGCCGACAATGTTGCTGTTTTTTTGTTGTTTTTTGTAAAGATAAGAGAAGTATTCTCGAAGCGGCAGCGTGAAGTAAAGTATTAGTGCGAGCCAGGCACGCAGCCATGGATTTTGTTTCGGGAGGGGGGGGGGCCGAGGGTTTGAATGACACTTTTCTCTCTTCAATGTTTGTCGCGGCCTGTCACCCGAGAACGCCTTGAAGCACCGCCGTTTCCTGTACCTGTGTACCAGTTCTATGTTTCATGCTGGCCCAGAGCAGGACGGTGTTCCATCTAGAGTCATTAGAAGATGTCAATGCATACTGGTCGGCGGTACTTCAGTGTGTTCGTGAGAAACTTGAACTAGGAAGTTGAGATGGTCTAAAACGGTTGCGTGAGAACTATCTGTAACATTATATTTCAGTTAACTGATTATTGGTATGTACTTCAAATTTATAATAATCATGAAATGAGCAGATGTACGCCGCGTCTGTCCAGGCCGCTGGTCCTATGTCGGTCTCGCTGAACGTGCATGTCGCGTCAATCCGTCTCCTGTGTCGTCCAAGGACCGCATTCTTTCGTACCCTCGTGCCGAGGGTTACCTCGCGTTTGCGTAAAGTGCGAGCAATCCTATCGAGGCAATGCGTTCAGACCGGACGTGCAGAGTAGTGTCCGCTGTGCTTACTGGTGATTGCTGCTAGCGATATTATCCAATGTGGTGCAATGGATGTCTGCGCGGACTCTATGTAAGCGTGCGGCAACGTATCCGTCGACGACGCTTGCACTGGTAGTCCGGGTAAGGTAATCCGACGCTCTCCGGGGGCTGCTCGATCGAGCGGAGAAAAGTTCTCTCTCAGGGCCGCTGTGTCAGGTGCGTTACGTACAGTCACCACACCACCTTCTGTAAAAAAAACTTATTCTTTAAGTTACACACAAAAACTCTCAAAGTAAAAGCTTGGCTGCATCAGAAAAAAAAACTGTTATTCCCTTGGGGCGTTAACTGCTTTCTGTGCAAAAAGCCTGAAACTACGAAACGTGTATTTTTAGACTCTTGGGACGCCTTTCTTTTTCGGTGTGTTCTCCAGGGAACTATTGAAAAAGATTTTATCTTAACGCCGCATGGTATCAGGTTTCTTCCTGTTCACAAAGACAGCGAAATTCCGGTTGTCTTTTTTATGCTTCTTGGCCTGCATGCAATATGGTGCAGTAGTAAGGCATGCTGCTGTGGACGCGCAGCCCATTCAATTGTATTTTATGGAATCTGTTTGCTGCTTGAAATCTGTGTATGCCACATTAGAGTGTCCACTCGACTGGGTGCCAATATTCGACTCTCTAGAGAAGTTGAAAGAATTTTAACATTCATGTTCGAGCCCTATGTGTAATGCACGAGTTTTTATCATTGTGATTATCATTGATTGTTGAGTTTGTGTTTCTTAACAAAATCGGCACATAAAAAAAGTTTGGTCAGTTTAGTTGATAGAGCGCTCTACGGGAAATTGAGAGGTCCCTGGTTCGATACGAGGACCAGGCGGAGTTTTTCGGTCGCGCACCAGTCACCTAGCTGTGTTTGAAGATTTGTGTTTGTCATTTGTCCCCCTTGTTCCCCTTTTCCATAAAACATTTTCGTCAAAACTCGTGTTTTTTTGCTTTTTGTTTTTACGGGGAAGCTTCTCCCATTTCTTTCCGCTTCAACAGAGCGAAGGCTGGAGAGGAGGTCACCTCCTCTCCAGCGTTTGCTCCGCCAAAGGGGAGAAAGGTGGGAGGAGCTTCCACTTCAATCTTAACCTGTCACCGACTATTGGGCCGCAGATTTGTCTGACTAATAATGGAAGCAGAAAAAGAAAAATACTATGCTGCATACATTTGCGTAGAACTACGTAGAACTACGTGTGGTTGGCACAAGAAAAGAGAAAGAGGGGGAAAAGGGGGGAGGGGGGGGGGTAATGCTTCGCCGAGTCGCGCTTGAGAGTCGCGTGAACTGCCCTTGCCGCGCAGGACGCGAGCTCGGCGGCTGGAATCACGGCTGCCGTAGCGGCGTCTAGCGCCCTTTCAGATAGGAGCGCGTCGCGTTGAAGCGAGCAAACGAGCAAGCCAGCTAATAGGAAATTGCTGCAGAAAACACAGTTGTTGGTTGTCTATGAATTGCGAGAGTATTCGTCTAGGGCAACCTCAAGGACGACGTCTAAGGAAACGTCGAGGACGACGTCCTAGCGGACGACATCAAAGGCCACGTCTAGGACGATCTCTAGGGCGAGCTTAAGGACGACCTCTAGGACGACGTCGAGGACGACGTCTGGAACAACCTCTAGGGCGATCTTAAGGACGACCTCAAGGACGACGTCAAAGTTGACCTCTAGGGCAATCTTAAGTACGACCTCTAGGGCGACGTCGAGGACGATGTCTAGAGCCTCCAGGACGATCTTAAGGACGATTTCAAGGACGACGTCAAAAACGACCTCTAGGGCGACCTCAAGGATGACGTCAAAGGCGACCTCAAGGACGACCTCTAGTAGGCTCTAGGACGACGTCGACGGCGACGTCAAGGTCATCAGGTCCTTCGAAGAGGGTGCGAATGTGAAGGAGTGAGATTGTGAGCCGAAATGGTCTATTGAGCATACCTACTGCGCATAAGACGAGAGAGAGAGAGACAACATGTTTAATATGTATGATAGTTAGGATTCCCGTCTATGAGTGGTGTGCTCTGAGACAAGGGGGGGGGGTGTTATAAGGAGGGAGTGTGGATTACTATGGTGCTATTAGATGAATTTATGAGTCCCAGCTTCCCTCATGAATTCAAACAGGGAGTAGGATCGCCTTTCGGTGCTGTTCCTGGCTTTTGGGGTTAGTCCAGTCACTAAGCCTGCTTGGTTGGTCTTGAGCGGATAATTTTTTCGCACGTTGTTTTTCTGTGGTCTTCCAGGCTTTTGCACTCTCACAGTAAGTGCTTAATACCTGCCACCTTATTTTCTCTGCAGGCCTTCAAATCAAATCAAAGCTTTATTTTCCAGAAACACTGGAAGGAGTCCCAGACAAAAAGCTGTCGAGACAGCTTGACTGGGTCTGGGTCTGGGACCTTGTCAAGCCTTGCAGATAAGGTCTTCTTTCTTCGTTAGCCGAAAGGCTGCCAGTTTGGCCGGCGTTAGTGCCGTGCCGGTTCTAGCTCTGCGAAGTCTGGTCGCTTCCCATCTTCGGTATCCATTTTGGTGGTGGTTCTTCCTCCGTCAGTACGAGTCCCCTGAGGGTAGGATTTTCTAGCTTGTCTTGCTCGTTCGGCCTTCTCCACAGTGTGTTCCGTTCCCCCGTTGTCCTCCCGAGTGGTTGAGCCTGTCGCGGAGCTGTTGCTGCTGGCTGTCTCCGCTGCGACGCGATAAGCCCACTCGTTCCCGGAATCTGTGCATGGCCCGAAATCCACCCCAATCCGAGCACGATTCCCTTCGCTCGTAGCTTTTAGGACTGTGCATAGGAGGCCAGAGAGTAATTAATTC
>JAZHYW010000096.1:0-60449 GCA_037355805.1 Ixodes ricinus
TTGCTCGAGGTATTAGCTGGTGTCCGACACAGAAAAATGTCGCGAAGTTTGAGGTCCTCCTTACGCACGTTCGAAAGGCCTATGTGTTGCCCAAAAGCCTTTGCTAGGCAATGACAACCGGTGACCGAGCAGTCGCGCTTACAGCACCCTGCTTTGTCTGCTACGTTATTTAATACTGACACAATACGCAGGTGCAGCCGTGAAAAAAAGCCAGTGTGCCACTGGAGGCGGCGTAGGCGACGAGCCCCTCAACGAGATGGAGGAGAGGATCGTGGGGTTGCTCAACGTGGAGTCGGTGGAGGGCATCCCAGGCGCCTTTGACATTGGCGTTGCCCCGATTCACGAGGTGGTTGTGGGTGTGCCCTTCTCCCTGCCACTCTCGGGTAGGTTTGCACAAGCCTGGATTAAACACTACCTTTCTTCATTAATGGTTTGCCTAGAATTATGTTGTCAAAACATTATTTGGGGTCTAGCATGTGCGTGTCATGTTTGTTGCTTTTGTTGGTCAAACTAATCTTTAAATACCGATTTTCAAGGTACTCCTGCCAGGCCGAGCTCAGCGGGGCCAGTTCCCTCACCAGGTGAGTTAGCAAGGGTTCCACTTCATCGTAAAATATAAAATATGTGTGCCATCCACCCAAACTGCCAGTTAATTTGTATGTGCCCGCCTAGTATGTGTCATGTTTATTACTTTTCTTGGTCGAACTAATCTTTAAATACCAATTTTTAAGGTACTCCTGCCAGGCCGAGCTCAGCAAGGCCAGTTCCCTCACTTGGTGAGTTTATGACGTGGGCTGATTAGTTGCATGGTCAATGTCCCTCTTCATTACTGCTCTTCAAAAAATCCCCGCAAATTTCAGTTTTGAATGATCAATCGAATAGCTGATTATCCAAGTGATTTGGACTGGGGACCCACATTGTATGGACAAGCAGTACCTTACTGTCTTCCCAAACACTGTTTTCTGGATCCGTACAGTGTATTTCTGGATCTTGTTTAAGGTACCACCATAAGGGCAAGCAGGTCTACGGTTTTCTACCATAGCAATCATAACATTACATATAATGGTTATAATTACATTACCTAATCACAAACTTTTCGATCATTCAACCTGGTTGGTAGTCAACCAATACGGTGGCCGCCAGGTGCAGGTGTTGCTGGTTGAGCAATCAAGCTTAGTTGGTACAACTTCCTACAATCTCTCAGTCCTGTGTTAGTGAGCATTTTTTCAGGCAGAGCCTGTATTTCCTAACAGCAAATTTTTCGGTACTCAAGGCTGTTGGCTTTTCTATTTAGATAGCCAAGAAGCGAGCACGAGTGGCCAACCAGAAGTGGGTGATATGTCGGCCCACTCTTCGGGCAATCCAAAGTCACGCCAAGAAAGTGAGTAGCAATCCTAAATGCTGCTAGATGCAGACCACACCATGCAACAATACAAACATAACACTTAATGCAGAACCAGAATAGATATGTAGCAGTGTCTGATTAAAACGAGTGTTCAAGTCCATAAAAAAGATAAATCTCCACTGTCAAAAGGAACACAGTAGAAATTTGTGCTGCTTATAACTCTTATGGTGCAAGTTCTCGAATTAACAACTTGTGATGATCATTTGTGCATGCTTCCTATAGTTAGATATGGCCTGCATAGTTAATGCAGTAAGTGCAGGGGTGCAGGCAAGCTGGATAATAATAAACAATAAATATTTTCTGAAGGGGACAAAGGACAAACACAAATCTCCAACAGCGGCTATGCAATTGGTGCGTGGCACTGGTTTCACAGCTATATAATGAAAATGTGACAATGCAGTGGTGTGACCGCTTTGAACCGTGCAAACATTTTTTCCGTCGTCTGCAGGGATCAAGGAAGACCCCACACAAAAGATCATTGAGGGACAACAGGCTATCACAGCCCGCTTGGATAGGCTTGTGGAGTTGCACGAACAGATGGTGGCTCTAAAAGCTTACAAACTGAATGTATGTTTTCAGAATGGAAAAATTGTTCCAAAATATGATTAAAAAGGCACTTGTATAGAACAGCAATACATTGTTTCTTTATTACGCTAAGTTTCTGGTGTCACCACTGATCTCTACAACGATTTTCTGGATCGCCTCTTCCTCCCGGTCGCGCAGGTGAACCGACCGGAAGTTCTCAATCGGCCATCTTATGCCATGCAAAAGTCAGCCGGGTGAAGCGCCGTAAAGACTAGTGCATACATCCATGGAAAAACCCATTTCGAGCTTCATCACCGTCACGCTTGAAACGTGTCTTGGTATTCTTGGAAACTGGCCGCTGCATTTGCAGTGGCTAGTTTCCAAAAATTTCTAATAAATTATAGGCTTCACAAACGCGCTTTTTCGGTGCGCTTCTGCAACTGCGTGCACGTCCCGGCAGCTACCGCCAGCAGCCGTTGCAGCCATCCGCAACTCGGCGGATGGCTGCAACGGCTGCTGGCGGTAGCTGCCGGACGTGCGCGCAGTTGCAGAGGCGCACCGAAAAGCGCATTTGTGAAGCCTATAATGTGGATGGGCGTGCGGCCCATCCGCCGAGTTGTATGTCGTTGGCGGCGTACCGTATCTGCGGCAGCTTAAAGGCATTGCGACATGTAAACTTATTTGAATATGCTATTCGTCGTAATTTACCTTCACGTATTGAAGTGTCACCGAATCCACTTATTTTGCACCGCAACTGTGGCAGGTTTCGACCAGGTTCGACAAAGCGTTGGTGCAGCGGACGACAGAGCCGGTACAAAGGAGAGGGATAAGAAAGGGGCAACACTCGGCTGCTCAAAAGTTGTTGCCGTGGTAACCTGCGCCTGCTCGCCTATGCCACGTGGTAGCGGGAGGAGGGGCATGCCAAGGACTCCCATTATTCTTCGCGCGGCGCGCGCGGGCTTTTGGAAAGGGTCTATTGAGAACTTCCAGTGGCTTCACCCGCGAAGTGGTGATGCGTGATCCAGAAAATCGTCGGAGATCAGTGGGTGTCACCTACACCCACTGATGTCCTGTGTGCTTTCATAAGCTTTCACTTGAATACCTCGTTAACAAGGTTTCTCCTAACAACGGTGCCAGCGGGCGTGTCCCTGGCGGTGCTCGGCCTGTCTTCTTCTTCTTCCTCCTCCTCCTCCTCCTCCTCATCGGATTCCACAACTGTAAAAAAGAAGTGCATTTGATGTTGGTGCTTACACGGCGTGACTTTGATCTGCCATTGAAGGGCAACACTGGCTTACGGTATAGATGAGCAATTTAGTCAGTTCAGTAAAACTGCTTGCCTGGAGTCTTCAGCGTGCACCATGCAGTAGTGATAAACGACCACACGCCGGTACGAGTCTCATCCAGAACGAAAGGGGTGGGTATCGGAGCCAGGATTTCTGGGTTCTGCTGCACAAGCTTTCACTCCACATGCTACGAGCTGGTGTGCGCTTAGCCCACTCGGCCCCCAATCACCCACCACCCGCTACTGTTCAGAAAATCGTAATTTGCACAGCAGCAAAGGGACATCTCAAGATTTGGAAGCATGACTATAATACAACAGTAACTGAATAATAACTGCAGAAAATACTTTCTGAGGACAGTGCTAGTAAATTATAGGCTTCACAAATTTGTCCGGAGGCTCAAATTAGAGTAGACATGCTGCATTAGCTACTCTTGCTTAATATGCTGGCTGAGCTCCCCTGGCAGACTTTCCGTCAACATGCCATGAATGGTATTCTATATTCTGCTTCACCCGATCCTCTTATGCAGAGGAACTCACAATCTCATACTATAGATGCTCCAATTTCAGAAGAAAGGCAGGCCACTAAAACAGCCGCTTCCACTTGCTAGCTTCAATGGCTCAACCAAAACATTCTACCCACCAACAGAAAGGGCAGGTTTACCTCAAAGTTCCGTTTCATATATACACCAACTCATGTTTACAAACAAACTGGAGTGCCCCTAGCGTACGCCACCGACGCTGCGCATGCGCAATGGAGTGTGGGCAAAAAGCTCGCCGTCACCCATAAACAAACCATTGAAATGCGATGTTGTCCGCGTCGGTGTGAGTCCCCTGCCCTTTTTCGCGTTCGAATTCTTGATTCTATGTCTTCCTGGCAATGTCTGACTATTTGAGCGGAATCAGAGAAATTACCGAGGCTCGTTACACCGCAAAACGTTGCATGAATAATGTGACATGCGGCAGTAGTGCGCACTACTCCGCAGTTACGGCCGTTTCTTCGGTAACCTGTTAAGTGTCACGTAACAAATCTTGTAACGTGGCACTTAATGGGTTACTAAAACTATTCTGCCAGTGGAGAGTTTCTAAAAGAGATTATAGCCAAAGCTGTAGTCAGCTCAGCTTAGCTGCCCCTCTGCAATCTTGCTACAAGAAAAGTGGGTGAACTTTCTGCAGAACCCAAGTAACTCAAGTCCAGAGTTACAGCAAACAATGTCCTCACCAGCCTCATTCATGTGATACGACCAGGTGATTAATGCATAAACTCTTCAGAGAACATGTCTTTCTTACCTGGTGGATCTGTGAGGGAGACATGGTGCCGGATACAGTAGTTATGGAGAACCACACATGCCACGATGATACGGCAGCACACGCCCGGAGTGTACTGCAGGACCCCTCCGGACCTGTCGAGACACCTGAAGCAGTGGCGTAGCAAGGAATTTTGTTTATTCAGTATTTACTGTTAGTGTTGACTATATGAAGTTTATGCAGCCCCCAGAACCCTTTGGCACTCCTGTCTATTTGCTGCTCCTCGAAGTCCCTGCTGTTATATGCGTTCCCCATTGCCTGCATTTCTGATTTGACTATACCGTGGTTCATACTTTGTGTGATCCCACTTTCAGCTTATATGTTGTGCTGAAGTGCAATCCAAAGGCACCAAAGTGCCTTTGGATTGCAGGCCCAGCCATTATGCAACTTTCACTGAACTGTCGGACGAAGAGGAGCGATCATAAGTATGGCTGTCTAACATGCTGAAGCAACACGATATGTTCTCGGATTCCAGCTAGTACTGCGCGATGCTGGAAACCGAACTTCTCTTCCAAGATAGCCTTTATGGAGAGTCTGCTACAGTCAGGCACATAGCCGGGGGGGTGAAGGAGGGGAAAGGGGAGGTGCCAGCAAAACTGAAGGATATTGAAGAGGACCCAGATCAGGCTACCTGGGCCTTCTCCCTGGATATGTGCCTAGCTCCAGCTAGTTTCTTGTTCCCCAAGTGGGAACAGTGTTAATTGCACCGTTTCACCATGAGGGTATAGAAATAAAATAGGGACAAAAAAGAAACTGTTTTTGTCTTATGCCGCACATGCAGAGGGGAGAGAAGGTAGTTGTGAGGAAATTTCAGAACAAGCTCAGCTCCCAAACCCCGACTCTGCTGACGCTACTGACCGGAAGCGGGACTTCAATATCCCGAATGTCCTCTCTATAACTTGACGCGTCTTGGTGAGGCACAAGTTGTAGGCTTCTTCCTCCTCCTCCTTCGGCTTGCGGAACGGCGTCATCAGCCATGGCTGCAGGGGGTAGCCTGCATCCCCTAAAATATTGAAAATAATATGAGATATCACGTAAAACTATGCATAAGTAATACAATAGATATGACTGCTTGGGGCTTGCGCTTGCAAACAAAGCGCTCCAGCAATAACTGCACTGGTAACCAAAGAGTTGCAAGTTCGTCTCCCAAGCTCTGCCGGTTTCGACATGAACGGGCATTTTGTTTGCGTGGATTTGTAGATCACTGCTACGAGGGGCACCCTACAACTCCCAGGATGGCAGACCTGCAGCGCTTGACCAAAATTCCCCAATAAAGCTGTTATAGATTTCAGACTTCAACAGACGGAAGCTCACTACAGTAGATAACGAGAAGAGATTCATGGAAGAAAGCTGTTTAAGCTTAATTCCCAACTCGTTAGTGGCCAGACAAGTAGCACAAAGGAGATGACTGGCTCGCTTTGTCCTTGTTTCGTGGCCTCTCCTAGAAAGTCCATATTTAACTAAGTACCTATCTAGGAGTTACACTGACATTGGCAAGCTGGCTCAAACCTTAGCCAACATCCAAATGCAAAAAATGCGGGATACCAAGACGCTACAAAGCACAGGGTCGTTCAGCCTGTTAACTATTAAATACTCGTATGAAATGCAAATTAAAATATACCTACCCAGCAACCAGCCATCGGGCATGCCCCCAGCCTCGAACTTCTCCGACAAGTCGCAGTTGCGCCAGATAAAACTGTCATGCGTGCTCCCCGGCCACTTCACAGTCAGCTGTGTGATTTCGGCCGAGGCATTGCAGACAGCTTGCACATTGAGGGAGTCGTAGCCTTTTCTGTTTCGGTAGGTATTCTGGTCCTTCTTCGCAATCTTTAGGGCGATGTGCGTGCCGTCGATGCACCCCAGCACCTTGGGGAATCCATTGATTTCCGCAAAGCCTATAGATTAAAACAATGAAGTGTTCAACATTCTGTGAAGTAGTGGACATCATGGATATTTTATTTACCGCATTAAAATATATACAAAAATTTTCCTATCAAAGAGATGACCTCTAAATAGTCATACCTCAATTAAAGCATTATCGCACCCATTTAAACACTATTATCAAAAAAAGGTTTTTTTTTTCTAATAGGGGGGGGGGGGCAAGGAAAACTTTTGTTAGTTGTCATGGGCATTGCATGAACAATGCATTGCTGACTGAGAGTCTCGGCGACCATTTCACACAATGCCGTTGCTCACGTCATTCTATACAACTTCGTTCGCGTCAATGAAAGTCACACTCGTTGGGGTCATGCACAGATAATTCCCCCGATTAAAACTGATCAGGCTGAGCAAACGCGCTAACAATTCGTACTGAAATAAAATAACAGGGATAACTAACGAGCACGACATTGGGAAAACACTTACCGCGAGCAGTGCGCATTGCTGCCTGCGGGGTCACTGGGAACTTGATCCCTTTTTCAGCGAAGTTGCACAGCGCGCTGCTCACCGAGTTTATGATACGCGAAGCACTCGTCTGGCTCATATTTCCCACGTCGCCCACCACCGACTGAAAACTGCCGCTCGCATAGAAGCGAAGCGCCAGTAGTACTTGGGCGTCCACGGGGAGAGCACAATTCCGGGCCGTCGGACGGCGCAGCGCAGGTGCGAGCGCCTCGCAGAGTCTCTCCATGGCAGGCCTCGGGAGACGGTAATACCGTGCCAGATGGTTATCGGTGATGGTATCAAGTGTCCGAGGAGTGCGGAACACACGTTGCTGCCGTAGATTCCGCTCAGCGTCGCGCTGCTGTTGGAGCAGGTAAACGACGTACGCAGCAGCCATTTTGGTTAAAAGTCGCTAAAACGTTCGTAAGATCAACCTGACCCCTGTCGTAGGATTTCGTCTTAACTTACGCAAAACTTACGAACATTTTGCTTCGGGAATACTCAAAAGTTCGTAACTTTGTCGTAAGATAAATTTACGAACTTTTTTGTCGTAAGAAAGTTTCGGGAATCTGGCCTCTGTTGTGCGGACGCACACCCACAGACGTGTCACTTGCGCTCTCCAGGCTTGTGTACTGCATGGGCCTGATTACTGGAGGACCGGCTCGGCCCAAGCCCGCTGTTCCTCAGGCTTCCCCGACCCAAACCCGGCACGATGGGATGCCTATCTGATCAGGCCCGGCCCCGGTCCGGTCCAGTGAGAGTCAAGCTTATCTTTTAAAGTCAAAGCAACCCTAGGAAGGTGTTGGTGCATTTGGTCAGTTTACTAATTTGCATGAAAGACGCTGTCGTATTGCAGTGACGTGGTGAACCTTGAAAGCTTACACAAATGAAAAAAAACATAATTTTTATAGCCAGATGGCGTTTTTATTTTCTTCAAGAGTTCGAAAAAGAAAAAAGAAAGACAATCAATCAGCCACCTGTGACCTCATTATCCTAATTTTCTCGCCTGCTAGCAGCTGTCCCACTATGCTGAGGGAATCCCCAGGAATATTAGTACTGGGCAGGAGATCGAACTATAGGGGGCGCTTTATCGAGCTTGTTGTCCCCTCAGTCCGCTGTTTATCAACACATCATAACGAAGAAAGTTGAACATGGCCGAGCACGGTATGGGTACGAGCGCTTCGCTCTGGCCAGTGCTTCGGTCGGACGAGGAGCGGCACTTCGAATCGTAATCTTCGATTTCTCGGATCAAAAACGAACGAGAAAATACGGCTTGTTGTCCCCACAGCTGGAGCGCACCGCTAGAGGCGTGACTGTTACGATCTCCTCCCATATGCCCTGAGGGGCATTTTTAGCCGAAGACAGTTTTTTTTATTACTAAGATCATCTTCTTTCTTTTTTTGTTGCATCGTAGCGTGGTCTCACTTCGGATTTTTCGTTTATTTTAAATCTGAACAATCGATGCGTTAGCATTTCTTCTCAGCGTTTTAGAAATCACTCGGACCACTGCACGAGCCCGGTCCGGGCCCGAAGCAATCCATGCTACCCAGTCCGGGCCCGGCCCGGACCCGGAAACAATTTCTGTGTTACCCGGCCCAGGCCGGCCATGGGCGGGCCGGCCCATGGGCCGGGCCTGGGCAGCCGGGCCAGCGGGCTTTCTGGTTGGCCCGGACCAGTGCCGAGCCGTACTCCAGGCTGTCAAGCAGAGGGAACTCTCGAGCAGTTAGGGGCAGCACATTGTTGATAGTGTTCTTAGGTCGATGCCTGTTTTTAGCAGTTGTTTTAGGGGCGAAGCTCCTTGGGGGCTAGCCATGTCCGTCCGTCCGTCCGTCCGTCTGTCTTGCGTCCATTGTTCGTGCTCCTGCTCGTGAGCTCACGTGCTCACGCGCTCGTGTAGGACAAAAAAAAGAAAGATGAAAAAAAAAGATGAAAAAATATATTTGCGCAGTTGACAGGATTCCGAACCCAATAGATTTCTAGTGCATCGCCTCAACCACTCGGCCACGACTGCGGGACAAGTAGGGGGCTCTGAGATGTGGTAGTAACTCAAGAGCTGGGGATGTTATGGATGAAACGTTGCATGTAGCCGTTCAGCGTCTATACAGGAGAGGCGCTGTGATCAAATGCGTATATAATCGCGTTAAACTTTGAATGCATTGGCTCAACGTTTATAGACGAGAGAGTGCTGCGGTCAAATGCTCAAATGCGTATATAACCATGTTCCACTACCACACATTTTCTTTCTGACATGCTGACAACAAACGAAAGGCTCGGCATGCTGCGGCTCAGCGTCCACACATACAAGCATGCACCTGAGCTTCGGCCCACTCAACATCAATTACCACGTGGAATGCGGTCAAATTTGTTTTCTCATTTGACTTTAGCACGAACAGACCCTCCGCTCTACGAAATGTGTTGTTGTGCGCGAGCTTACACTTTGTAACATCGGTCTCTCTCTCTTTGACTGGGCATTCGATTTTAGGTCTCTCTTTAACTGGCCATTCGATTTTAGGTCTCTCCCTCTTTAACTGGGCCTCGATTTTCCAATCTCAGTTTACTACGTTTTGCCACTACCAAATACAGCACTTGCATTCTGGAATATATTCAAAATGCAAGCACTCTCTTTGGCAGTGATAGAGATGTCGTAAGTCGGATTGGAAAATTGAAACTGAAACTGTTGCCAATCGGACCTTGTGTTAGTATTGTTACCAAAATGGATAGAATGCCGGGCGCGCTTTTTGGCGGTCTGCCGACGTACCTGAGTTAGGCACCAGTAAACACAAAACTCCGATAGCAGGTGGAAGAAGTGTACTGGGCCGATTATCCTGTTCCATTTGTCTCCTCAATGTTCTAATCTTCTTAAATGAATCGTACCGGAAGCGCGCACTCTGGTCTGCTGGCCTTAATTTTGCCGGTTGCGGCAGCCACGCCCTCCTCGCTAATGAGAGTTTGACCGTCATTCCAGTACCGATACCCCAGGCCAACGACCACGTATGGGAGCGCAAAGGCGGAGGCGACATTGGTATCGTTATCAGGTCATCGGAACGATCACCAAAACTCTCTATGGTACACTAATCATACTGGCGGTGAGCCGCGTTTTGCGAAGCCCGGTTGAGGACGCGGTTCGCGAGCGACCCTGTTGAGACACACCAAGACGCGGTTGGCGGTTTCTCGGCCCCGATCCTTTCTTCGAAGTGGCCCGTTCCCGCATGAATAGGGGAGTTTTAGTAGATGGTTCCGATGCTTACGATACCCCCGATAACCATACCGATGCATGCGCAAAGGCGGCGGCGGAGTATCGGGTATCGTCATCGGAGTCATCGGGTCGTCAGGACGATCTGCTGGCTCTCTATTAGCTGTCGCTTGTTTTCCGAAATGAGGCCACGTTTCTCTCCTGGTCGTTCCGGCATTAATTTCAAAGTAAATAGCGGTACTGGTGGACCGTGGTGCGGGAATGTGTTCGGTGCTAGCCGGTCGTGGTTTCGTTGGTGGGGCACCCTACTCTCGTCACTCACACGCGGATCGAGTCTGCTTTTTCTTTGACATTAACATCAAATAAACATTGTATGGATTACTTGAGCAATCGTATGATGCTTGCACTTATTTTTGCGGTTGGGTTTCTCTTATTATTTTCGTTAGCAGGGACATTACAGGTCGAGCTAGCCCAGGGACCCTGCCAGCTCCGCGGTACTTCTCTCTCGGCCTTTCTGGTGGTCATGCGCGGTGTCAAAAGTTTTTAGTAGTTCATGCGACTGACTTATTAGGTACAAAAGCTCATTTCGGTTGATCGGGGGCGTTTTTCGATGTTCTTCGCGCAAAGATCGACAAGGCACCGTAGCGACGGGCTTTAGCACCCCGAATAATGAACAAACCAGCTAACCCGAACGAGACCCCCGGGTGCGAAGCCCGTTAAGATTACGAGGCAAATGTCTTCGCCGCGGATTTAGATGACGGATGTGAACATTACCTCTTTTCGTTGATTTCCCTGCTGCATCACTAGGACTACAGCGCCATGGATTTGCCGCGCCATAGAAGACTGTGTTCTGCACTGACCTCATCTAGCCATGACAGAGCCCGAACTGTGCCGAAAGATCGGGGTGTCTGCTAGTCTAGCATGTGGCTCTTTATCTAGCCTTCTCTCTCTAACTCCTTCTATTACTATTACTGAAGAAGCTGATGAATTCTATGAGCAATAGCTCATTTTGTTCTCAATGCACCCGCAAAGGCGGTCATGTGCCCTCTCGGGAGTTATTTAATAGAAAATTTGCACTATGGACATTGGTAGTTTCTAATAGTTTGTTCAAATGTTACCATTTTTAAACTTGTGCCGGAAAAAAAAATGTCCCCGGAATAAATGTCTTCTAAAATAGGGGCCCCGGAAAAAAATGGCCCCGGAAGAAACGGCCCTGGAAGAAACGGCCCCAAGGGAGAACGAAAAAATGACCCCTGAGAGTAAGAACAAAAAAACATTTTTTTTTCAGAATCCATTTGAAAACGAGTAAAAAAAGCTCTGTGATAGAGGCAAGTTTTCATTCGGAAACTTGCCCACAACACGTTGTTGCATTCTGGTAGGAAGTGCTGCAGTTAGTTTGTTTTGTAACGAAAAGAAACAGGGAGATGCACGTGGACTCACTGACGTGAAACATGGAATGGAAAGTTGGGAAGCACTTTCAGTCAGAGTCTTGAGCCATTCAGCATTGTGGAAGGCCATCGACGCCCTACGCTCAGAGGAATTGACCGCAACCATAAAGATGGCCGAGTACCCAGTCGGCGCTCCTCCCAACAAGAGGAGCAAGTCAGCGGTTGTCGGAGATTCAACGCAGTCTCGAGAACCTCTGCGAGGAGTACCATATGCCACTGAGATGACAAAAGTTGAGGACTTCCTGAATCATGCGTGCAGTCGACCATACCACTGGATCATAACGTTTCTGCACGACCTTAGAATGTTGACGTCAGTGTGGCTAAGTGCATCTCCTAGTTTACTTTCACTTCAAAATAAAAAGAAAAGGACACAGATTCGAAATATATGTTGATTACAGTTTGGTGCGAACCTGGCGAGGTTATTATTTTCCATTTCAAAATGGTTTCCGTGGGAAATATCTTTTTCTTTACCACTTGGGACCATTTTGTTCCTCTCTCCACTTGACGCCTTTTTTCCGGGGCCTTTTTGTTTCTGGGGACATTTATTTTGAGAAAAACGTTTTCCGGGGCATTTTTTTCTACACTCACTTTGAACTATATGTGAGCATGTTTCATCTCTCAATAAAAAGTTTTAAATTTCTTTCTAGTGAATTTTCAATTACTTCTGTGATAAATAATTTTATTTCTATATCAGTTACAATTTTCAATAAAATATTTGCAATTGTGATCGGTTACTTTTTTCAGTAATGTGTACAAGCCTGGCTCTGACTGACAAAACTTTCTGTTCCAAACAAGGCTTTGCAATTATTTTTACCACCCTTTATTGCGTACATGTCGTCGGTCGCTTGACGCGCTTGCCTTGAACTCAATTCCAGTTGTAATGTTGTACCCATAGTGTTGCTATAAATGGTGGTTCTTAAGTGTAGGTTCCGTGAGAGAAAATAAAACCAGGGTTTTCAGTGCGCACAAATAAACTAAGCATTGCAGAACGTTGAAACTCAGTCGGAAAATGAAACTAGTGATAGAAATGTAGAATGCGAAAGTTGGAGTACATGTCGTTACATGAATAAAATCATCAAAAATTTCTTTCAGCCCATGTTTTTTTGGCCTAACATTCGTCAAACAAAGAAAAGGCAATATGGGGGCCTGTGATATTTACTTTGGCGACGAAACCGTGCAGAAAAGAAAGAAAAAGCAAGATTATTTTTCTTCCGTACATGTTTTTTTAAGAAATGCTACATGCTGTTAAATTACCATTTTATTGTTTGAAAAATATTAAGCCTAGAAAAACGTCAACTTGTGTAAATATTTCGTCTTTGTGTGTGAGTGTACTTGTGCGTGTGTTTTGTTTTAAAATCAAGGTAACATTTTTTTTTAATTATCGCATTTTGTCTTCACAGCTAGCTTGATATATATCTCATTCTGACTGAGTTTCAGCTTTCTGCAATTAAATTTATGTAAGCTGCCTAAAAAACGGCTTTTATAGTTTATTTCACGCACTCGAAGTAGTGTCATGAAAACTAGTGTCCCCCATTGTAGTGTCACCGTAGCCGGCCGAACGCTCTCCATCGCCACGTGTGTCGTCGCTTGACCGCTTGAGAGTATAGTAGCCTATGATGACAACGGCCACCAGGAAGAGCAAGCCCAAGAGGACTGCCATGATGGTGGCCAGGGGCCATCCTTTGTCCGGCTCGGCGTAAGGCTCGGGGGTGTAGGTCCTGGGCGTATAGGTCCCTTGAGGTGCCGTCGGGCGCCGAGTCGTTTTGACTCGTAGTCGTTCTCACTGTAGTCGTTTTCACTGCACTGGGCCAGACCACCGGGGCAATATTAGAGACCTGGGACTTCTTCCTTGGTTGTTCTTTGTACGTAGTCCCAGGAAGATGCTGCCTGGCTTGTCCTGAGACGCCGAGACCAGTGCTTCCGGAAGCCGGACCTTGACTGTGTGGAGACTTTAGGGGCAAGCGACATGAAAGTGTGGAAAACAAACGAAGCACTCTTTTTAGGGTGGTTCGTTCGTGTCGTTTATCTCAAGGTGGCAGAATGAATTGTATTCCGGGGAGATGTGGCAATTATCGTTTTCCTTAATTGTGTTGTGCCCAACAACGTATCTAGAGTTCTAGTTTTCAACTCTTTTATCTCAACCTGACGTCACAGGTCGGTGGCTCTAGAGTCTATAAATTTTCAAGAGTTAAGAGCATTCTCGCGAGAGTGCCTAGTGGACACAGGTAACGCTCAATCTTATCTTCAGACGTTCAGCACAGTGAACAATGCATTCTATACTTTGATGCAGGCTAAGAAAAAGCAAGCTCCTGCTGTAAAGTCCACCACTCTTTCTACTTTAGCAGAACAATCTCTGGAGATGAGGCAAGTAAACTCTCCTCCTCTGCAGCCTTCCTTCCGCTAAAGTGAAAAGGGACGGGCTTTCCGAGCAGAACTTGTACTAGTTTTGTTAACCTGCATCAGAATATAGCGCCTAAACTCTTCTTAGATGAAGCAGTCATGTCAGTAAAAACATACGCAATCCCTGCGCTGACCTCAAAAGTTTGGAATGGCGCCAATTGTAAGGTTCGCATGGTAAAGCCGCCGGCCGTTACATTATCAACAGAGCCGTATGTGAAAAGGGTCGTATTTGTGCAGATTGCATCTGAAGTATGATTTAATTACCTCGGCGTCTGTTTTGCTCCATATATAGTTAATTACAGTCAAAATCATTCGTGCAAGATGCATTTATGCCTATCAGGCATTATTTTAAAAATATAATACTTCGAAATTACTTTTCCTTTGAAGACATCCGCTCTCTTATTTGCGCGTTAAAATGTACTTCAGAATATTTGTTTGTCTGTTGCGGAGCCAGTACACAGGGTGTATTGCATTCGTGATATGTTGTGTGGCTTAAATGAATAATGCCATGGCATGGGAAAGGAAGTTTTGGTATGATATGGGTTGGCCGTTTTATTCTGTCGAAACACCAAGCATATTGTCCGTGCTATTTTTATACCGGCTGTTCAAAATAGAAGTGATCCATTGGTGTTGGTAGGCGCCAACAATCCAAGGGAGGTTCGAACGTTTATTATGTGAATGACCGACATGAGTCGTGGTAAGATCTTGCTCACAATGGATTCATTCATTTTCGCTATCCTGCCAATTGAAAGAACTCCCCCTTTGTGTGGGGCACCTTCTGAGACCCGTCACCGATGCCGTAGCTTTCACAGATTCTCATCTATGCGTCCGCGGTCACCAACCTTTACAGTGTTGGCACCTTCAAAGTACAACCATTTCGCAAAAGGGCAAAGAGGCAGGCAATAATTGTATGTTTGCCAATCAATGGTGCTACAGACCAAAGATAGAGCCTTACAATTTATAAAAAGAGTAGTTATAAATGAGAATAAAAGTTTTTGCAATGACATATAGAAAACGATTAAATTAGAACTAAAGTCACTTCTACTCAAAAGTAAAGAATTAGTACAATTATAAATTGCTAGGACGTAGTGAGTTACAGGAATACAATTTTTGTAATTTAAATACATATACCCGCATATAAAAGACAATCGGCAATTCACTGAGATCACCAGCGTAAAATTGAGGAAACGCCCTTTAAACCAGGTTGACGTATTCACGAACCGATTTTCTGGCCAAGAAAAACCAGGAAATTGCTCTGGAGCCTAACAGCACAAATCAGCCCTCATTAATGTGCATTGGCAGCTCTAGTCACTTTCGTCTGAACATGTTGACGCTAAATACGAATGCAGCTTAGCGCTGGTGAGATGGAAGACTGACGGCTTTACTTCAGTAACCAAGCATGGTACTTGATACATTTCCTATGTGTCCGTGCACTCCGGTTGTACCAAAGTGTTTAAATAACATCTATAACATTGCCAAATTTCCGTCCATTTGTATACAATCAAGATGTGGTGCGAAAATATGTATTACGCGGATAAGTAAGTCGAACTACAGAAAAAGTATCGCTCACCGGAATGGGTCTTTGGGGGTCAAGTCGCCCTCCAGAACGTCGTCGTTTGTTATCTTCGTTGCTCCCTCAAACTTGTAAACGAGGTCCCTTGATTTTAAGCTCGACCTCAGGTCCAGAGATTTTGCTGTAATCCAAGGCACGTGCTATCTTAGAGCGCAGCTTGTAGGCGCCTGTTTTTACGTATAAAGGCGTTAGCGTCGCTGTCGGCGTTGCCGTCGGCGTCGGCGTAACCGCGCGCGTTGCATTATGGGACGTCACAGACCTATGCACCAAATAAATTTCCCGCTAAATTTAGCGAAGAAACTGAATTGGTGTGGAGGTCTGTGGCGTCCCATAATTCCGCACTGCGCATTCAGTTTCCCAGCTAAATCTAGTGGTAAAACTTACGTCACATGACCTCAACACCAATTCAGTTTCCCCGCTAAATTCAGGGGAGAATCGAATTGGTGTTGCGTAGATGATGTGATGTCACGTTTTCCCGCTAAATCTAGCGGAGAAACTGAATTGGTGTTGAGGTCACGTGGCGTTAGTTTTTCAGCTAAATTTAGCAGGGAAAGTGTGGGAGGAGGGGAGAGTATGGGGGAGCAGAAGGCGTGCGGAGGAGGACGAGGGGAGCATACGCAGGAGGAGGGGAGGGTACAGAGGAGGAGGAGGAGGAAATGGAGCAGGAGGGTAAGTTATGAAGGAAGAGGGGAGGAGGAGCAGAGGAGGAGGTGAGAAGGACGGGAGGAGGAGGAGAAGCTTACCCTCCCTCCATACCCTCCATTATCCTCAAGAGCTGCGCTCTAATTTCGTATTACAGAGATTTGTAAACGTCTTTCATTATTTTACTGTCATCTTCGCAACTTACTTTCACGACTACATGAGAGACTACGTTTATGTGGTTTACGATTCCTTATGGTGGAGGCGGTTAAACGTTTATTAAACGATGGGGTGCTGCGAGCGGTCGCTACGTGCTGCTCTCAGGCTGCACCGTAGTGAAGAAAGAACACGAGGTTTTCTCCGAGGGCGCCTTGAAACCTCCGATGGTGAATAAAGGGTCACCTAGTATACATTGACTGTACTGACGAGCTTTAATCCAGGAACCACACTTCTTCAAATGTTTTTCGAAAACGAAGACGCCTTTCAAGGAGCACTCTATGGAAAAAGCAACTTAAAAAATAAAAATAATACACTCATGCTTTTCCGTTTTCTTTCTTTTCGAAGGCATGGAAGCTGAGTAGCATCTGTGAACATTGTGTCAATAGAGGACAGTGTAGTTTGTATCTGCAACGATTGTGCGTCCGCGCAGTGCATAGATAGGTTCAAGCGACAACAGGATCGAAGCGCTTAAAGCAGCTGTGCTTAGCTAACGTAACAAAATAAATACTACTCTTTTGTTAGGATGTCGGAGATGTATCAGAATAAGAGGAATGAAAGCGTAGAATGTCGGGAAGACTTCCATGGTTTTATTGCCCGCTGTGAAGTAGTGGAGGCAAGGCCTAAACGACTACTGGATATAAAGTTGAGATTCATTCCAGTGGCAACGCACAAAAAACAAAAGAAAGTAATCGAAGCACGGAAGTCGTTATTGCTCTAACCCTACATGATGACACACACGTTCTTCTGCAAGCCTCATTGGAGTACAAGGACGTGGGAAATGGACATGAAGTACAAGTCATAGGACACGACACAAGGCAAAAGAGTCGAACATTCAGTTCCAAGGCTGCCCCCACGTAAGCGTTAAATGAAAAGACAAACCGCATCTGCGGTGACAAAATGGTCACCCAGAGGGGTTGCGTGGGAAGCGCTGACAAGGAGGGGGAGGGGGGGGGGTTACAATGTGGCAAGAATCGCCGAAGCCACTGTCGAAAGAATACGCGAAGCTTTGAAGTGCTGCTTATAATCCGGCCAAAACTGGTATGATCACACGAGAGGTGTACTTATCACAAGATAGAACCGTGGTATGATCACGCGATACGCCTACGAGGCACGAGAGTTCCGCTAATATACAGTGCTCATCAAACATGTGCGGAATACGCGAACTGGCTCCTAACTCGTGCGTCGGCTATCCTGGCGGCAGCCGTAGAACTGCTTCATGACGTGTGTTCAATGAAGCAGCCCGGGCATGAGAGACCACTCGCTCAATGCCGAAATCAGACATTGGACCGTGGACAGCGCAGAAGGTTTGCCTGCCGGACAAGCTGCCTTTCCCCACTCCTCTTTATTCCGTACGATGCATAGATTGATGCCCAAAATGGCGGTGTCCACCGTCCATCCGCGATTTTGACCTTAGGCGAGCGGCTCTCCTGCTATAGCCGTTCTCTTGAGCGCTACGTCTCGGAACCGGCTTCACACCGCCACCGGATTGCGCTCGCACGACTTAAGACACATTTCGCGTGCTCCATGCAAGGTTGGCAGAGGACTGTGCTTTCTGCACGCTGTGCTGAACGACGGGATGCGAGAGGATCAACCTGTCAACAGTCCTCGCATGACTGGCAGGGTTGGCGTCGCACGGGGCTGCTACATGAAGGAACAAAGCTCGAACCCCTCGTCCCGTTATTCTCTTTTTTACAGCGGAGCCGTTAATGCTAGGTCCCCAGGATCGTGTCCGGTACCAAAGAAATGTCGACGCAAGCCTACACGAACCTCTGGACAGCTACCGCCATCTAAGCGACAGCGGCAACCAGGCAACCAGTCTGGTTACCGCCGTCGCTCATAGATGGCGGCATCCCTTCCAGCTATCATAGAAGAATGGATAGTTCGGCGAGTTGGAGGAGGAGGAGGAGGAATTCCGTAAAGTGGTAGAGAGGACGCAGTTTAGTTTGTCATGCGGGAAAAACGGCGAGTTGGTGCGGATTTATCGTAGGATCACAGCGCGAAAACAGACGAGGACGAAGGAGAAACACACGTCACGAGCGCAGCGCTCGTCACGTGTTTCTTCTTCGCTCTCGTCTGTTTTTGCGCTCTGTTTCCTACGTTCTTATCAGTTTCGGTTTGGACTTACGATGGGTCGGCCGCGTGCCCTATCTTCGGGGAAAGAAGGACGGGAAGCTGGAAGGAGCGGCGACTTACGCAGCAGCGCGAATGGGTCCGCAACCGCCGCGTGGGTCGAACGCTTCCAGATTCCCTCGCGAAAGAAGTGCAGATCGCTCGCCTGAAAAGCCACCGCCGAGAACAGAAGCTACAGCTCCGCTGCTGTAGGCATTCCGCATAAGAGAGCAAGGTGAGAGTCTGTGTATTAGTGCGCCGTCACGGCACTTAACATTTAAAGTGTTTTCTTTTTGAGCCAACACCCAGATAGACGGTATTAATAGTCGATGTTTGTTTCAATAAACCTTCAGTTGTGAGTGCGCTTCGTCTTTGTCCCCTTCTTCGTCCTTGTTTATCGGCGCTTTTCATTAAGCTCCGCTGCTCTTCCTTCTTCACCAGAGTGGAAAGGCTGAACGTTTTTTTTGTCACTCATTTGTTTCTTAACGTTCAAACTATTCTTGGCTCTCATTGTGTCTTAACCAATTTTTTGTTTATTAATATTATTCTGGAGGGCCTCAAAAGACCTACAACAAGCATGGGAGTCCTGACAATCAACTCTGTCCCAGAGATCACCTGTAAAAGCGAGGACTATAAAGGAAGGATTAATGTTCCAGAGTACCAGGCTCAATTTATAATGCAATATTTTGAGTACGTTGAACTCAGAACGGAGAAGTTTCTGCCAAAGCCAACACGAAAAAGGCACAGGACTGCACCGTGGTTTGCCTGGCGTCTGACTTTGGTCTTGATGAGAGCGAGACAATTTTAGTCTGCTGAGTATTGGCGGTGCCGCTGCTTGCACGTAATCAACAAATGAGACATTTGTGACGGCAATCGAGGCCATATTTTAATGACAACGCCTCAGCAACATGCAAGTAGCGAGAGACGCCTCGCGGCCTGTGATGTCTTCTTCATACAACTTCTTCATCCCCCGGTAGATGTCAGCTTTAGTATATGCAGCAGAATAGCTTGAGATTTGCAAACGAAGCGCGATTTGTCAAGTCTTTCCACGTGAAATAGCAGAGGATCACAACATCAGTTTGCGTCCCATCCCACTTGGTCACGGCGCTCGGTTTGCACGCATTTGATAAACATTTCTCGGCCTGTCAAGTCACCACGTTTGGTGTTTTTTAACTTTTTAGTTACGTCTGCGAATGACGCTTCGTGGCAGACGAACCACGTTTTCAATTCGCGTTAGCAGACGAACTGTCTACAAACGGTGTATTCATTCTCTCCGCGAGAGGAAACATTATATTTCTCTCTCTTCGGTGTCCAATATTTAACCCTTAGTTAGCCACTGCTTAGCGTAAACTACGAACCATTTTAGAATATAAACATGGGGCAGCAGCCTGAAAGCCCCCAAATGAGGGCGAAAAACCGGGTAGACGCTCAGCAAGTGGAAGAGTCCACATGATCAGCTGAGGTGTTGGCGTGGCCAAAACGATCGACGCCCACAATCTCACCTCAAAAAGTGAAACAAACAAGACGTTCGATAACTCCCTGGCTGCCTCTGGCCTCGAAGTCCTGGGAGGCATGGGTCGATATCGCGCTCCTTCTCTGTTCAAGAGCAATAGCGCCTAGATCAGGACCCGTGAGACAGTGTACGGGCCCAGCGGAGAGTTCAGGAATACAGCTGCGCGATGCCGCTACTACGGGCTCACCTTGGAGGCAGTCAAGGGCTGGCAACTACGGCGAGGTTCTTGCACGCAAGGCTGATGGAGCACACGAAGCTGATGTTCCTAACGAGGATTCCGCAAGTGCTTACTGGGAAGGAATTCCAGGGTTTCTCCGGAACAAGGGTGGAACCGATACGTGTGCTGCCAATGCAATCTGCCACCCAAGTATGCATGGTGGTGCTACCCCCCTGCCGTGCAGGTTATGGGAGCCGAGATAGTGAAGCAAAAGTTTAGGGATCCGGAGCAATGGCGGCAGCAGAAGACTCGACTATACAACTGAATGAAGAATGGTAAACGGATGACGTAAGCCGTGGAGGAATACGCAGACAAAGGCGACGCAAGGGCCGAGGACAGGCCACTGTTACGGTGGGTTTGCAGAACTTTTCCTGGAGCATGGAGAACACACAAGTATGGCAGGAACTGAACAAAAGACAACATACCTCGGACAGTCTTTGCGGAGCGCAAATTCGTCTCTTTCTTCTGCAGGGGTTTTGGTGATGTCAGAACGCCGACCCTGATTAACCCTGGTTGAACGATATATTGGGTAGAACTCAAGGCAGCTTTCCTTTGCGGTCTACCCGCTATTCCACAATCAGAGCAATCAGAGCTCGGCGTTCTGCCGTCACCACAGCCCCTGCAAAAAGAAGCAGACGAACTTGCGCTCCGGATACCGTTTAATTGCTCTGGGCATCGGGCCTTATGCGGTAGTAGATATATATACGAGTGGGGAGAGCACTTCCTTAGCAGTGAGTACAACTGGCTGAAGCTGGTGTTCAGCGAGGAACTCAAAAAGGGCGGAGAGGAATGTCACCAGCATCACTTCTTCCCTATTCATCCAAAGCAAAGGGGCAATGGTTGCGGAACTTTTTGTGAAAAGGGGCGATAGGAGCGGCGCAGCAAGAAAACCGAAGTAGACAACGTCAATGGTTTCCAAGCGGTATTGGAGGAAATCCTGATTGGTCGCGGAAGTAGAAGCACGTATTCAAAGCAGCCAGGTAGCCAACAGGAAGCATCGCATTTGCTTCTGTAGTGGCATATGCGCACAGAATCGCAAAAAAGGCCTCTATTCAGCTCTTTGTTGTAATGTCAGTAGTAGAACACAAATGTAATTTGCCAGCTGTTCCAGAACGTGCGGTTTCACACGGGTCACCGATCTCAAGAATGGCAGTTAGAAGAGTTGACTCTTACCTCTGCCGGTGTCTAGGTTAGCTCCAGTAGAGGTCCATGACAGCGTTACAGTAAGATTGCCGGAGGTCCTCGTGACGTTCTTAACTGCCAAGTCCCGAACACGGTCAGGGGCCAGATCTCTGGCGTCGGCGGCTTTCTTCAGTTGGAAGGCACCGGCGTAGGCTATCAGTTTCGTCCTCGAGTCCACCAGCGGAGCTTTATCCTGAGGTGGCAGCATTTTGTGCGTTAAAATTCAAACACGCTGAGCATCGATATTCTCTTATTATTGCTAATGACTGGAGATGATCCAAAGGAATCATCCTAAAACACCTAAGCATGGAAAAGGCGGATTTGCCGTAAAACAAAAGAACGTAATTGACTTTAAAAAACACGAGATTTTTAACTTTTTCCTGGATCAAGAACGTAGATGGCAAAGTGCTGCACTGCTCGCCTTTTTAGAAGACTTAAAGCAAAAGTAAACACTTAACTATGGAATACATTACTTCTGCGAATTCCCAATAACCTTGGAGCCGATAACATCTGCGCTGTTGGGACGGCTGGACAAGCGTAGCTTTCACTTGGGAGGGGTGGCTGCCGCCATCTATCGTCGTGGCACAGCCTTCAAGACAGCGGAGACTGCCGTTTATGCTATCTTGACTATTCTAGTGTCTCGGTGTGTCGGCCACAGCCCCCTCCCTCGGTGAGCTCGAAAGCGCGACAGTGTGTACAAAGCAATGCGCATTCGTTCTCTCAGACGCGGTCTGTCCACGTCGCTAGGGGAGGATTTGGTGCTTTAGGCGCTATGTCTAATGCAAATAAATAAGATGTCTTGTCATAAAAAGGTATTTGACGGAAGTGTCGCTTAAATTTCTTTATTTCTCGCTCATGGATCATGGCGATCGCGTACGCACGCACCTGTCAACTGGCCAAGCGCGCGATTATTTCGCTCTGCGCTTGCCTGTGTAGTGTTCTTTTTCGCGGCAAAGGTCCCGTCACTTTTCAGATCCAGTTTCCTTTCGCATGAGTGTTCCACTTAGTCTGTCTATAGCGTCTTTTAAAGGGATAAAAAAAATCGATGTGTGGGAGATTTCGGTGAACGACGTGAGGGATAACTATCTTTGAGGGCTATAAGCTATCATAACCAAAGAAAAGAGTAACTCGTCTGAGCCCACGCCTACTTTCCAATCGTCCTAGTTCCACCCAATGCCCCCAGCACCAAACAAACCAGGAGACGGCCGAGGCCTCGTCAATAACACTTCCGGATTCTGGGGTTTTGTAGTTCAAGGCTAGCGTTGTAAAACGTTCTGGCTTCCTTTTTTTTTTTGTTGTTCGTTGTCTTAATAAATTTGATGGTTTTATTATGAATTCTTGCAAATATGCAACTGGCCCTACAATTTTTTTAGATGCGTTCGTTTACTACGCTATGGCATAAAAGAAGCGAGGAGGAGCGCTGCCTGGAGGGGTAAAGGACCAAGAATTTTACACGCTGTTTCACACTCTAGAAACATTTTGTTTGCAATGATGTTTTCTTTCCGGTTCTACTACGCCCTTTTCAAGGTATCTAAACATTGAAAAAGTATTGATGTTGAGGTTGCCAGTGACTCTTTAGCACACTGCAGACTGGGCAAACAGGAAAACAAGTTGTAGCGCCATTGTAAGCGTGACATACACAAGCTCCCTCACTACGGCTTCCTTTAATAGGTCTCGCCAGTGATACTAGTGAGAGTTCTGTCGCTTCATATTACACTCTAAAAAAAGGATACACCCTTTGTCCCATATAATGCACCCCAAAACTTGAGTTCAACGTACAGCGCGCTATAGTCGAACAGACGGCCCAAAATTTTAAGTGGGGCTTGATAACGGTGCGATATATTTTATTAAATAGCTAAAGTACGTATCGAAAACCCCCAAAAAGAAAACACTGAGGTTTTTTCAGTGGAGCCTAAAAACCTTGATTTTTTTTTTCAGTCATTGACACGTACATTAGCTATTTTAATAAGTTGTACAACACGGCTATCAAGCGTCTCGTGAAAGTTAGTAGCGTCAGATCGACGTCAGTTCGCTGTTCGTCGAACTGAAGTTTTGGGGTGTCTTATTTGGGACAAATGGTGTAAGAATACACCCTCCTTTTCTGAGGGTGTAGACGTACAAACTCAGTGTCAGGTTGATGTTTTTTATTCCCTGGTGCTTAGACTGCGTAGCCATTGTAGCGTGATGATACCAGCCACCCCTCCCATAGATTGTTGAATGCGTTTCCGATTTACATCGTAAACTTCCTCTGTTGACCTGGAAATCTTCGATGAATTTCACTATTCCGCCTTAGTCCCCTTTTCCTCGGTCGTTCTCAGGGCAATATCTTTGATACCGGAAAAAAGTTTCGGCTCCTCTCAAGCCCATCAGACAACAAAGGGAAGTGGCTTTTTTGGATCTCACGACTTGTCCGAGCTGACAACGACGTGTCCTGCGCACACTACCTTCTGCCGTCTGCCTGTCAGCATAGACAATCATCTTTTGTTTTTTCTTACCATTTTTACGATGAGAGGCACCTGCTCTACAAGAACACTGCCTAAAAATGAGCTGTGGAATAACTTCCGTCCTGAATAAATGCGATAATTTCGCACGCACGTTGTCTTTCGTATGTACGCTGTTTGTTTACTGCATTCTCGTATCGCCAAAATGAGTTACGTTCTTCGGGCAGTGCATATTCTCACCTGTTTTATAGTACCTGCGTGGCAGTTTAGTTTTTTTATAAGGAAACCTCATTGTTAGTCAGACTGCTCATCATAGAACGAGAGTGAGTGAAATTATGAACAACGAGCGAGAGCGGGTTTTAGCATGGAATTTCATGGTAGTTGCAAAAATGCGCGAGGCGCCGTAGCCGCGCGGGCACGTTGGGCGACAACAATTAAGAACAAGACGATTCTATCTTTTTTATCTTTTTCGGAGCGCGATTTTGGGTAGGGACAAGAGCAATTTTACAAGTGGGAACGAGGCATCAAGCCACCGGTCCCATCACTATTTTTGGCCATGCATGTCGCCAGCGAGAACTAACGTGTGAGACAGTAACAGGTTAAACATTTCTAAAACAATCTTAGTGATATAGGAGGCATAGGCCGAATTTTCAGAGCTTTTAACACATGCGGGATCGACGCCGGCTTAACTTTAATTCACAGGAGGAGACGCGCTCTGAAGAGTTCTCGCGTGCCAACCCACTGGAGAGTTCATGTTCGCGCAGAAGGATTGAAGATCTCATTATGAGCCACGGCTGCGATGACAAAGCAAAACAAACTGGCGAAGTCCGCAGGTGAAATACACCTTTAAAGAACCAGAATTACAAAGGCCTGCAGCCAAATTGCTCTTTCCAGAAGGGGGTCAGCGTATCAGATGAATTTTACACGTGTGCAATTCAAAGCCGAGGGAGGGTCAGGACATCTTGTCTTCTTCTCTGAATCCGCCATGCATGAAGCCGTCTCGAGCGATGTTCGTCATTATCATGAGCGAAGCCCGGATTTTAAATGTTCTTTTAAGGATAATGACGATCCACACAATTACGAGTGCTTCGGACGTAAGTGTGGGCGATGATTGCGCACTCTAAAGCGCCGGAAGTGCTTGAGTACACTATAACAGCCGGTTCGGTCTTTGGCTGCCAATGTTGACACCGTCGGCACTAAAGTCAAGATCAGGTGGTGTTTAAAATGATCGCCAGTTCGAAACACTCTTCAGTGTTCTCCATCATGCAGGCCCCCTTTAACCTGCTATTCAATCTGCGCTGCATTTTACTTAATGTACTTTATATACGTGAAGCGAAAGCTCGTGCTGCAGAACCAAGGGATCCTGTGTTCGAGCCCCACCCCTGTCCGTTTCGATTTGGATGAGCATCGTACCGGCGTGCGGTCGTTTATCACTACTGCGTGGTGCACGTTAAAGACCCCAGGTTAGCAGTCGTACTGCACTGGCTAAATTTCTCATCTACAGCTGAGACACTAGACGTCCACTGAGGCAGACTACGGTAACTTCCGGCTGTATAAACATACACACAGCAATTTGCTTTTGCTTTATATACCCACGCGCGTGTCCGAGCAAGCGCGCTCATATCCGAATGGTTATCGTGCTTGGCTCCCACGCAAAAGGGCCGAGGTTCGGTGCCTTGGACTGGACGCACCGTTTTGTTATTTCTGTAAATGTCGCTTTCTGGTAAATTCAAGAACCCTGTTTGCTCGTTCGAGGTCCGAATATTCTACGCACCGAACCTTCTACGCCAATTGTTCCAAAAGCACCACGCGTGTACATGGGGCTCTGCGAGGCGAGCCAAAGTCAGTCTCGCCCAGCGCTGGATCCTGCCGTTAGGCCGACATCGACGCCTGCGACGCTAGCTCTTCTGTTTTGTTTCGGGCACAAGCTGGCCCCATTAAACGTTTATGGTTTGCTTTATTGATTAGTCGCCTTATCAATTTTCATTCTTGACATTTTTCTGGTGGCGGTGTTGTTGAACCTCTGCCCTATGTTTCGAAGCCCAGCACGATAACCGTTCGGCCACGGGGGCGCTTCCTTGGAGACGCGCGTGGCATTACACAATTCTTCGTAGATTATTTTGTTCACCTGTACACCAGCACAGAGTTCACAAACAAGCCTGCTTTACCCACACCAGGTGTGGGCACTGCGCGTGCGCAGAAACCAAACTCGGGAGGAGTGGAGCGCTTGCGCATGCGCAGTACCGACAGCAGCGCCACCGCAGTCGCGTGACGTGAGTGAGTCGAGTGTGTCCATAGGTTTAACTTACATATCGATGACCTGTGCGCACGCTCTCCTTTGAGCGAGCGTGAAGATGGAGCCTTTTTCCGCCGCCTTGCCCAAGCTTGCTTTCTTGCATTCTGGAGATGAGTTCGACGCTGCGCACATCTTTCCGGGCCCTGCCGAAGAAGACAAAAAGGTAATCCCAGTCAATTAGGTTTCTCGGTTGGACTGCTGTTGTTAGACCACTGTATAAAGGAGGCGCAACTAATGACTTAAAAAACTATCGCCCCATATCAATACTGGCCTGCCTTGCGCAGGTGCTAGAAAAACACATTTTAAGAACAATGACTAGTTTTGTAGAACGTTTTGGTTTATTGTTTGATAATCAGTACGGCTTTATAGCGGAGCGGGGAACGCAGGCTTTGTTGGAAGATTTCAGTGACTGCTTGCACACGGGCTTCGATAAGAGTCTTTTCACTTGCGCTGTGTTCTTAGATGTATCGAAAGCGTTTGACAGCATTAATCATGATACTCTTTGTACTAAACTATACCAATTAGGATTTAGGGGTTCATTTTTTTTCACTTTTAAAAATATTATCTTTCAGGACGATCCCATGTAGTAGCAGTTAAGTCTCAAAAGAGCTCTAGAACACTCTTAACGGCCGGGGTACCTCAAGGCTCTGTGTGTTTTTTAATTTATATGTAAACGACCTTCCAAGTGTTGTCTCAGTTTGCAGAGTATTTCAATATGGAGATGATACTGTTTTAGTCTCACGTGATGGGGATTATCATGTCGCGTTTCAAAAACTCCAAAATGATCTTGTTAACACTATGGACTGGCTTCAATCTAATCTTATAAAAGTGAATGCTGTAAAGACCAAACTGGTCTGTTTTAGAAACCCGGTTAAGGAAGTCGAACTTTCAGTACCGATTGCACTACACAATTCTAAATGCAGATCGTCCAATTGTGAAAGTGTTGAATATGTACAAACGGTCAAATATCTCGGAATATATTTTGACAGTTATTTGTCCTGGAACACACACATGGCACACTTATGCAAAAGATTAAGAAGCGTGTCATGCTCTCTCTATAATATTAAAATGTTTCTTCCTTTCTCCGTTCGTAAAACTTTAGCGCATGCTCTCACGTATAGTTATCTACGATATGGTAGAACCCTTTTTAGGATGCTCTCTTTCTTGGCGCAATAAAATAATTCCTTACTAAAAGTGTTTTGAAAAGTGTTTCTTTCGATTGGCAAGATACCACGAGTGACAATATGTTTTATAAACTCAATTTATCGTCCTTAATGAAGCTTTTTTAGAGAAACGGTGGTCCTCCGACATATCTGGACCTGTGATTTCAAAACCCGCTACATTCAACAGCGTCCAATGATGCCATCACTTAGATTTGATATACCCCGTATCAGGACCAAATATGGTGAACGAACACGGATGTATTATGTACCACAAGTTTTTAACGACCTGCCTGATAATATAATGAATTTAACGTCAAAACAAAAGCTGAAAAAATCGCTTAGAAACATCGAACAGTAAAATGAACGTTCCTGTTGTCTTTTTTGCCTTTAGTTTTTTGTGTTTCTTTTTTGTTTTGTTTTACGCGACATGTGTGCATTTCGGAGATTTCGGTGTTATTATTGTTAATCTACCTATGGTCCAGTCATATTGGTACTTTAAGGATTGTATTGTTCTGCTAGATTGCAAATTGTTTTTTTGTTTTGTTGTTTCTTTGTTGTTTACTTCGTCAACTGCCGAGCCAGGCACACAAGCCCTGAGGCTTCACTCGGCTCGTTAATATGTTTTTGTAAACTTACGTGACAAATAAAAACAATGTTCAATGTTCAATGTTAGCTGCAGGGCTCTAAACGAACAGTTGGCATTTTCTGCGTCTTTGTGTGTGGGCTCCTCACCCGTGGACGGCGAACATATTTTTACAACTGTATTATCCGGCCGTCCTGACGTGTACAAATATAGGCACAGTTAGCGCTAGCAATGAATCGCCTGTTTCTTTTTCTTTCTCTTTTCCTGTACAATTTTGTAGACAGTTGCGTTGCAAGCGACGAACGAACGGTGTATTTCACACAACATAAGTTTATACGCCGAGCACACGATCAAATGCACTCATTATTACATGCGCAGAACGACTGCGCGTAACAAAACAACGCGTCATAGAAGGTTGTGATAAAAAAGCGAATCTTAAAGAGTAATGTTAACCTCACTTAAAATCACTTTTTCTTTTATCGCCATAAACGCTACTGGGAGCTTATAATGCTAATCATGTTATGTAGAGTTATGCATTTCCCCCTTTATCTGTATGATTTGTTATTGTCTCTAATAAAAAAGAAAGTCAAGAAATTTTAAGCGAGCCTCGCCAGTATACGTGAAAATGCGGCAGCATGAAAGAAGCAAAATTTCGCACTCGGCCCGCTATGCTTCTGAAAATTTATCTCGCCCCTTTATTGCCCGAAAAGAGGTTTGTGAAGCTTACTGTTTATGCTTGTTAAAGACAAAATGACGTTTCAATACGTTTATTGAAAGAAAAGTTGTCAATATTAAGGCTTTTTAATTGAACTGGACATGTGCATGAACTTTTCTTTCAAATTCAAACATACCAGTCATGCCTCGTTTTTACTGAATGGTTCACAAGATGTAACAGTTAGAAAGCACAAAACGAGCAGAAGGAACAAAACAGACATGTACATATCTGTTTGTACATGTCTGTACATATCCGTTTTCTTCCTCGTGCTCGTTTTGTGCTTTCTTACTGTTACATCTGTTCCAACACGCTCGTCAAAATCTTCTACATGAGATATAACATAAATACTATGGTCACGTTAGAAGTATATATATATAATAATTATGTAAAATGATTTGGCAACGGCCCATATCTTTTCATCTTAGAATGGAGGTAATATATGCAGTATTGTCCTAGTCACACATTTTTCCACCAACATAATTTTTTTATTGATTTTTTAGGAACTATTTTTTCTTCTTGCACGAGATGAGGTGAAATAACGCATGTATAAATACACTGACACAAAATTTGGGGCGCAAAAAGGTTGAATACAAAAACAACAGTATAGTGTGGCACCGAAAACAGACCATTTGAAAACAGCGTCACTTTGCAGCGCAGTGTCCACACGTAGGCCTCTAAGAAGTCGACAAAGAATTTGCGACGTGGTGGCAGAGAAATGTCGAAACAATGAGTACTGCGTTGTTTACTCCTTAGAAAAAAAAACACCGGTCGAGATTTGGAACAGTGGCACTGTTTAAATAAGAACTCTTGGTGTTTTCTAGAACCGTACGCGGAAATAGAATTGTCAATAAATAAATTTCCAAAGTTCAAATATTTTTTTTTGTATCTGCATATACAGATGCCGGTGCCCAGGACAAAGTGCCAATTTTCGTTGGATTGACGAAGTCCGGGACCAGAGTGCTTGGCACTTGGAACCCGGACTTCATCAACCCGGACCTTGTCACTCGGACTCACAACCAGGACCTTGTCAAAATACGCTACCTGAACAGTTTGCATGAATTAATTCATACTATTAAAAATATACTACTCTCAAAACAGGGTACGTGCGTTTCTACTCTAACATATGCGAAGGAGAATATGAAAGCTCCACACTCGTTGGCCGCGTCCCAACCGCAACGCTGGCACGTGGCCACGTAAAGAAACGGGCGTCTGGCGCTTTGCCTTTACTCCATTCGAACTTCGGAGTTTCTTACTCAGGACTGGACGGAGGTTCGCGATTCCGATCAGAGATTCTGGTCACTGCCACGTCTCTGCACCTGTTGGCATGTGGAGACATGGCGTGCCGGATTGCCAATGTAGTCTTGATAGCATGGCAGGCATTGAAAGCCTGCCAAATCTACCTTCACGTGCCTGCGGCACTTGCTTCCTTTCGTGAATTACCAGTCAGGGCGCACATAATAGTTTCGGGACAACATCCGCGCTCAAATGCGCGCAGAAGAATGCCCTACTCGGTAAATGCACTCCCCTTCCCAAGCGTCGTAGAATGGGACACCGTGAAATAGGCGGTTGTCTAACCGCATATCGTAATTGAAAATTAAAGTTATTTTTTTAGTAGAATCTTCAGATCCTTGCTGTTTCACACCTGCCACTGCGCATTAGTGTACCAGAAGGTGTCCACTGGCACACCAGCTTTCTTCTGCGTGGGCGGGGCATTGCTTTTTAGAGTGGTAGCTGCTATAGGTTCTTCCCACCACTGGAAATGACGTCCGTTTTGGTTGATGACGTTATAGTTGTTGGTGTCGTAGGTGGGTGTAGGGCGACAGTCGCCAATACCGTTAAATGCTTGAGAAACAAAAATCGCCAGCCGCCGCGGTGTTTTCAGGATTCGTAACCTCCGTCCGCTGCGTGTGAAGCGGGCGCGTACCCTACAAAGCTACACCTCAGCCTCGGCAATCGCCTTTATCGACACATGGTAGGCATACACGTGGGTGTGGGTCTCGCGTAGTTGCTTGCCGTAGTTGCTCTGACGTCGGGATAAACGTTTCTTCATTATTCATAATTAATTCCAACTTAATGGTTGAAAATAAAGGATTCGGCTAGGTGGCGCAAGCCTTATCCACCCATCCAGTACCACCGAAAAAACAAGGCCCTCGCATTAGGGAATCGTCAGTGGATCCATGAGTCGCCCCAGGTGACAAACGCTCTGAAACTTTTGACGACGCTCAATTTCCGCAGATGTGACTCTACCATACATTCACGCAGGTGAAGCCTCTCTTAGGATTTGGCGTTGCAATAGACCACAGGTGCTACTGGCTGACCACGCATACCCTACGTAGCCATGGTCTTTTACAGCTAATGTCGGATTACGCTTACCCCTTCTCAATCTCGCAGCACGCAGTTTTCCAGGAGGAGGTGGATTTTGCCCCGGCCTCGCTGGTCCCAGTCGAGAGCTTGGGTCCAGCGTCACGTCGGTTCTTACGCTGTACCTTCCTTTTCTTTGGTACCGGGTGAAGTAGGAGGCGTACTCGCCGTCGTCTGCTTTCACGTCCGCGCCTGGGTAACGACGGATGAAAGGCCAAAAACGCAACGTCAGCTTGTATGCACTCTGCTGGAACATAGCGCTCGATAAGCCGGTCCGCATGTTAAGTAATATCTGGCCAAATTCTCCGCGAGGAGGCCTACCGGAATCGGCCTCTCTATAGAGAAGTTCCATCGTTTACGAAAGGCCGGTGCTCTGCCGGGGTTTTGGGTAGCGGCTTGCAGCGATGAGGATTGATAAATGTCCACATTGTGTTGAGCCGGTGCGTTGTGTCGTACTTCGAGGCTGGTGCCAGCAAGAAAAATACAACAAGCTTTGTCCGTGTAACGCGGGAATTTTGCTGGCCGGCTTACTCACCCTTATCGCCGTCTTCTTTAACTAAGATGCATATGTGTGGCTGCCTATACCCTGAGTGATTGGATACATAAATCTGTACGCATGTCGTGTTGCTAAACAATGCTCAGCCCTCTAATACCTAGCAATTTCGTCATTAACCTATGCACCGTAGTGCGCGGGGGTGGCAGAAAGTGCCGATAGCCCGCCAGACAAACTTTCCGCGACGCCCGTAGTTCAGCCGCGCATAAATATTATGCAAAACCGGAGCTCCCCTAGCGGCTGATGGGCATCATGGGACACAACTGTCAAGTTTCGATTTCCTCCATGTACCGCGGCCAACCGCCGAACCAGCATACCGCTACCTTGTACGGTACCGCAGCGTACCTCGCCGTTATCACCGTGTATTGATATACATGTACGAGTGATGCAGTAAAATTATACGTTTCTTTTCGTGACTTTATTACAAGGTAAACATTCAAGGCGAGAGCGAACCACGTCGCAACTGCGAAGCTAATCTCTGCACCGATTGCTGTACACTGCGTTCTACACAAACTAGGTGTGTGTGAGAGTTCGTTTTCAACTCCGTTAGACTCTGAGGAGGGCCAGTACCCAAATTCCCAATGGGCTTTCACAATGTTCTATCATTCGTAAGTCGTTGTCTTCTATCCTGTCACTGTTGCGACGCGGATTGCCTTGGCCTTCAATAGCTCACCGTCTGGTGAAGCCACGAAAAGATAAGTATACTCGCTGCATCACATTCACACGTCGATCAATCCACGAAGACTATGGCGAGGTACCCCGGGGTGGGATGCGAGGTCGAGGTCCGCGGTGACAGTGCTGGCCGCGGTTCAGTGGAGGAAATTGAAGCTCAAACTTTCGTTGACCGTTGTTTTCGAGAATGCCCCTCATTCGCTAGGAGTGCTTCGGTTTCAAACAATACCCAATCAGGTTTTACCCAGCGGACTCTTTTGATTGGGCAGTTGCACTGTGTGTCACGTCATGAACATTCTTCGTCTGCACCCAGAATAGCTTTTTTAGTAGAAAAGACACAATTCACGTGTTCCTTTCACGTATGGCTAAGACTGTACGTTCCTTCGTCTTTATAATTTTCGTCCTTTTATATTTGATACTCTTACCAAACTACTATACTCCGTTCACCCTTAAGCTGACACTAGAAGCTCCACTTTCAGTGAGAGCTTCCTGCCCCTGCTAACACAAGTGCAACGCGGAGGCACGCTCAACCAAAGCACTGCGGAAGCCGGCGAGCTCGCGCGGTAGGCGGGGCTTTTAATCTCAGCGGGACACCCCAAAGCTCGTATATTTTGCTGTCTAAAATGATGGAAGTTGTAGCCATAAGCAAAAAAATACCACAATGCAAAAAAGAAGATATTCTCACGCCTCGCGTGCTCTTTTTATTTTTGGCGTTTTTCTCTACCTCTTTTCACCTCCTCGCTTCGTTTTATTTATGGTGTCAAAAATTATGAAATTTGGGAGCTTCGTAAGCGACCTTTCTTTAATAGTTAATAACGCCATTCGTAAAACATGTTTGTAACGCAATGTCGGAGGCATTACGGCCCTTCGTTTTGAAATATCGAAAATCGGAGTTCGGATTGATGTCGCCTCCTGGCTTTTATCCTTCTTGGAAAACATGGCGGCGCTCGGCACATGTAGCACTGAGGATGATCGGTGGATCAAGAAATCGAACGAATTTATCCTTTTTGGTGCCCGACAGCCTCTCAGACTTCGAAAAGGAAATCGTCAAACGGTCAGAACAACTGGGCTTGGTGTCTGTGTACCGTAGTTTCGGTTGTGACATCGCCGGGGCCGCCTTTCACGGAGAACCGGTGCGACGTGGCACCTCATGTCGCCAACAGAAGTCCACTGCACATTCTCTTCGACCTCACACTACTTAAAAAAATTTGAGATCACAGAAATGGCCCTTGAAGAACTTCAAAATCGTAAGTGAAGCGTCGTCTGCTCAAAGCGATAGGCGGCAGGCACGGAGAAGAGCCGGCTCGCGCCGATCGCCAGACGCGGGCGAACACGGCACTTCGGGTCTGCACGGTTAGGAGGCGTGAGAGAAACTCGAGTTGGACGACGACTCAATATTTGACGTCACTGCACTGGCGCGGATCATGCGGGAACTTTAAATTCAGCTTTGGGATTTTTTTTCTACTTCATAAATACTGAGTTCCCAAGTTTCGAATTTTGAGGGTAATGTCCAGGCATTGTTTCCAGTCGTTTCGCATAATAAAAAAAAAGTGATTTTGACCCGTTAGTGAACGGAGTATATCCAAAATAAAAGTTTGCATCAAAAACTACCTTACGTGACATTGTATTGCCGAATAGCCTCTCCGGGCGAACGCCCTTCTTCAATGAACAATGGGTAGGTCTATGAAATTCGTGAGATTACCTTTGCCGTTGTCCCGTAGTGGCAGAAATACCGTGTCATCCTCTCCGGGCAGGGTGACGGTGGCCGTGACATTGGCCTTCAGTACTCGGAAGCCACCCTTGGTGACTCTGCTGTAGATCACAATCATGTTGGTGCTTTCGACGTGTCGAATGCAGCTCTCGGCCCTTATGGCGTCCTCGTGACCTCGCTGCTTTGTCATCACCACGACGCTCAGGTTCTTAACGGGCTCACTCTTTGCTTCAGTACTACCGTCCATTTTTCTGTCTGAAATAAATCGTCGACGACTAAGCCGAAGAGTTCAGGACAGTTTGGGGACGTAGTCTGAGATAGCGTGGTCGTCTTTACTAATGACGAAGAATTAAAACTCTAACCGAAGTTTTCATGCAAATTCCCGACGTTTCGGAACCAACCGCCTCCGTCTGTACCCGACCCCGGCTCCTTCCAGCCGTATCCGCCTGCATGCGTAAGGAACGTCGGCGAGTCTATCGGACGCGTCTTTCGACAACATGGGATAGTGGTGACTCACAAGCCGGTGTCCGCCATCCGCAGCGTTCCGTGTTTTCAAATAAATCCGAAAAAAATCCGAAAAAGCTCGCCGGTAAATGTTCTGTCCATTCGAATTTATCCGGGAAACTCCGAATTTCGAGGTCACAGCGGCAAAACAAACAGCAAAAAAGGTTGATTTTTAAAACTTAAATTTATAAGAGCAGAATGTCAGCGGTCCCGGGAGATTCCACTTCAGTTTTCTTTGAAATCAAGAAATACTGACGAAAGGGGCTGGTCTTTTATCACGTCGAGGTTGCTTCGGGACAACGGGTGATGGTACCCGGACCATATTTATTTTGTTTTTGAATTTTTTATAATTTTTACGCAGTAAAATAAACTCCGATTTGCAAAGAGTTGGGAATCTAACAAAAATACACTTCGATAAACGCCTAATCCTCAGCGAAAAATGAACTCTGGACAACACTCTCCGAATATCACGAGAAATAAACTCCTAAAACACGGACCGGAAAGGGAGAAGTCTCAAGACCTCATCTATTGCACACAACGTAGGCCCTGCTGCCTACGTGGGGTAGACCAAAAACGTCCCGAAACGCATCTGCGACACAAATACGACGTGAAGAAAAGCGACAATCAAGCAAGTGCCCTCACATTACAAGCAGCGAAGTCAAAACAAGATCCTCTTCTGAGAGGAACACTGGCGGAAACGTCTTCATCTAGATTCTTGGTGCATCGAGACAACAGAAGAAGATATCAGCAGGTCGTTGGAAACTCTGCCAAAGACTTGTACGTCTTAGGACTCTCCCACAACGTGAAAAAAAACAAAAGAAAACATCGCTCCACTACATATGCTTCACAGTCACACGTGACAAAGGGACCGAGTTGGTCCCAAACCGTCGGGAATGTTGATAAAACTTTACTTTGAGTTTCGATTCTTCTTGCTCATTTGTTTTCATAATCATACAGATTTCTGCCGAAGTTGTTTACTTTTAAGCATTTATGAGTGAGTCTTTTTCACACAAAGAAAGAACCAAGCGGACGGCGCACAAACTAAGATCGATAAAGTCGAATGAATGAACAGATGAATCCGCATGAACGAGCCCGTTTATTTGAGACCTGGCTTGAGTCTCTGAGTAGCTCCGCGGGGACAAGACCAAGCTACGTGCGGACAGCCAGTTCTCGATTCACCTGCATTTTTATTAAAGAAAATTAGGTTGATATTATTCTCTCGAGTCGTTTCAGTCTAACATTCAGTTTCGTTAGGCTTACTCTGCAAACAGAATGGTAAATTTGCGATCAGAACAACACAAGCGAGAAATGCCTTTAGGCACACGTTTGTGATAATTGCGGGCGTTGGCCCGGTAGTATCGGCGTTACTCCAAACGTTCATTTCCGTGAAGTCTGTGTTGCGCGTAATAGCGTCAGACTCATGTAAAGGAAATTAAAAACATATGGGTTGCAGAGGCGGTAAGAAATATAGCGCATGTCCTCAAGGAAGCTTCCGTCTTTTTAGTATCCGTTCACCGAAAATATTTAGAACTTTTGCGGCTGTCTGATGATAACGGCCGGATGCGCAGTACTCTTCTCGCACAAGGTCTACTAACATGAATCAAAATGCATTTTCGACGCAAGGCCAACCAGGCAATGTTGACGGCAAAAGTCATGCACAAAGGTTTCGCGCTCCGAAATCAGGGCTCTTTGCATGCGCAAGTTTCGCTCATTTTGTAAGCAAACACGCTTGTTCTGAACGATAAGTTATCTGCTCTAAGGTTGTTATTTCAAAACAGTTTCACAGACATACACGCGAAAGGTTGTAGCAAGATGATCCACGTTCTGCGAGGTCTAAAGCTTAGGGAGTGAGTACAGCTACTCAGAGATTAAGACATGATTTATGGATTCCCGGTGACACGTACCTGTTTTGTTTCAGGAACCTTCACTTGAACCATTAGAGGTCCCAAAGTTTTAGTAGTACATTCGCTGATGCATTTTACGCCCGTCGGACCCAGAAGATAAAATTTAAACGCCTGTTCTTCGGTGGTGGAAGCCGTCACATAAGTGTCCCTGCCAAGCTCTTTAGGGATCACGAAGGGGAGTCTTTGTACCGACTTTTTGGAGTTCAAGTCCACAGTAGTCTCCAGCAGCTGAAAATCGAATGCGCCCAATGAGTCAGCGAAGCATTCAAGCGGTAGAACATTCACACAGGCGCTGCGATCCTTGTGCACATCTAAGGACCTGGTGTCAGGCTTCGACAGAGCGCAATTAAGAGAAAAGCAGAGAACATCATGACGTCAAAAGATGAAAAGTGTTAGCCCGAACGACGCACTAAACAGACGCCTGATCCAGACACTTGGGATTGCTTAGAACCGGAGAGGCTAAAACTGGTTTTAAGCCTTTTGTGACTGATTACTGATATGTTGTGTTCCGTTAGGAAATGTCACACAGACACGTTGTTTGTGGTGGTAAGCGTCTGGTGTGCCCACATGGCCAACATGGCTCTGAAGGGGCTGGCCTTTTATTAGATTTATGCAACTTTATAGGTGGCGCTAGGAGCCGTGCAAACAATACATAACACGCCCTTTTTCGTTTAAGCACAAAAGAAAAAACAAACACCGCCAAGATGTTATGGAAGTTCAGTCTCGGTATCTTGCCGGTTTCCGTATGGTTCGTCCTGAACGTGTCACACCTGGTCGAGCCTGACCAGTTCTTGGATCCTGGACACCTTGTTGTACGGTGCTATTTTCCTCGGTTGTTCTGGGTCTGGGTTCGTCAGGAAAGTACTCTCTGCTGAGCAGCAGTCATCTTCAGCCCTTGGAGTGCGGGGTCTGAGGTGATAGCGGTTCCTGACGTAGACACCGCCGCTAGGAGTTTGCACTGTATGGCGCCTCGGTTCGGGTCCAACTTGTATCACGACTGCCTTTTGCCAGGTAATCTTGTGCCTCAACCAAACTGGCTGGTCCTTAGCGAGAGTCGAGAGAGCCTGGGTGTGGCAGTCTCCATACTTGTGCTGTTTCTGCTGTCTCTGTTTGAGAAGCTTCTTGTGAGCTTAGGTAGGAAACATCGGTTCCAAGCTTTGAGGTAGGGCAGGGATGAATGTCCTTAGCTTCCTGCCCATCAGTAGCTCTGCTGGAGAAACAGATCCGATGCTAGAGGTGGAGCGATAGTTGAGGAGGACCACAGCAAGATCCTTACCATCGCTGAGCGACTTAGTGAGCATGGATTTAACAGTCTGTATTGTTGGCTCCACTTGACCATTGGATCTGGGGTACAGTGGCGATGATGGCTTATGAACGATGTCCCATTCTTGCACGAATGCTGTGAATGCTGCTGAGTCAAAAGGAGGTCCCTGGTCAGAGATGAATACGTTAGGGATTCCAAACCGTGCAAAGGCGTCCTTTATAACCGAAATTAGCGCTCTTGCTGTCGTCGTCTCCATCTGTTTTACTTCCACAAACTTTGAGAAGTAGTCCACAATGAGGATATAGGTGCTCCCTTGACAATGAAAAAGTCCATTGCTAGTTTTTCCCATGGGCGAACTGGGAGATCTCGGTCAAGCAGTCTTTGGTGGGGGTTCGCCCTCTGGTTGGACTGGCAGATGTCGCAGCTTGCGATGAGAGTCTCGATGTCTTTGCTGAGAGTAGGCCAATACACACTCTGGCTTGCTACTCCTTTTCACGCCACGATGCCACGATGTGCCTGGTGGAGTTTTTGAAGTATTTCGTCCTGGTGGGTTGCTGGAATGATCAACCGCTGCCCGTAGCACACAAAGCCGTCAGTGGTGTACGATTCATGTCTGATGTGAAAGTATGGTCTTGCTGCTGGGTTGACATCAGAGATCCTGGCAGGCCATCCCTCTTTGATGTATTTGCTTAGTTGCTGAAGGACTGGATCATGATTTGTCGCCTGTTGGATCTGCTTGAGCTTCGTTGGCGTCCCTTGGACAAGGCTTGACACCGAAAGACCTGAGTCATGGTATGCAGTTTCCATCGTGAATAATGGGTTTGGTGACCTCAACATTGCGTCGGCAACTGCGAGTTGCTTTCCATGAACATAGACGTGTTTGGTGCTGTAACCCTTCAGCCGAAGCATCAGCTTCTGTAGTTTTGGAGACATCGTGGTCAGGTCCTTGCTCTGCAATCCTACTAGTGGTTTGTGGTCTGTTTCAACAGTCACAGATCGACCAAATGTGTAGTAGTGAAATCGTTCACATGCGAACACCACAGCCAAGAGTTCTTTTTCTATCTGAGCGTAACGCTGTTGAGCTGAAGTTAGCGCTCTTGTAGCCAAACCGACCCCATGCCGTAGGAACTGGCATCAGTTGAGATTGTGATTGGCTTTGCTTGATCAAAGTAGCAAAGCACAGGTGCAGCTCCCAGTTTGGTCTTGATCAAGTTGGAAGTCTCCGTGTGCTGGGTTGTCCACTGCCATGCTATATCCGCCTTGAGGAGTTCACGAAGAGGTGCTGTGGTTGCAGAGAAGTTGGGAATGAACTTTGTCAAGTAGGTTACCATCCCCAAGAACCTCTGGAGCTCTGCTTTGTTAGTGGGAGTTGACATGGCTTCGACTGCCTTCACTTAGGCTGGATCTGGGGCCAATCCGTCAGACGAGAGCTGGTGTCCAAGGTATGTTATGGCTGTAAGTCCTAGCCTGGAGCTTGGCTTTGTTAAGTTTTAGGTTGCGTCTCCGGCTGTAGTCATGCACCTGTCTCAGGTGTTCGTTCTGTTCTTCTGGAGTCTTGGATGCTACCAGAATGTCATCAAAGTAGGGTTTCGACGATGACTTGGCCTTCAGCACCTTGTCAATTGCCTGTTGGAACAGCTCAGGAGCCGTGGCAAGCCCAAAACGGTACTCGAAGAAAGCGATAGCGACCCCATAGTGCTGCAAATGTGCAAAGCCAGGAGCTTGGCTCGTCGGAGAGTAAGTTGCCAAAAAGCACTCTTAGCATCAAGAACGGAAAACACAGTTGAGCTAGCTCAGGCCTGCAGAGTTCCCTCGGGGATTGATGTGCTAGTGTTGTCTCTTCAGCGCTGCATTGAGATTCCTGGGATCGAGGCAGAGACAGACACTTCCATGTTTTTTCGTGACGACCCAATGGGATGAAACATTCTGTGTATTCCGTGACTGGGGTGATGATGTTGCTTGCCTCCAAGCGCTTTAACTCTGCTTTAACCTTGTTTTCCAGATCGCTAGGCACTCTACGAGGAGCTGAAACAGTTGGTTGTGCGTCCTCACGTAGATGAATGCTGTATTTTTCCCGGTAGTTGACCTATACCTGTGTATTGGTCTGGAAATTCTTCAGTACCTTTCATACTGTTTTGGCTGTGTTGGATCAGTTGCTCGTGAGGTTTCTTCAAGCTGCTTCACTCGAGAAATTAGGTTGAGTGCGGTGCACGCAGCAGCTCCCAAGATTGGATTTGAACGGTTTGTCAACCAAAACGAATCTTAGGTTGCACTCCTTGTTGTTCACCGTGCAGTGAAGCTCACATTCACTGTCTATTGGAAGCTGTTGTCCACTGTATGTCGCAACTCTTTGCAGTCCTTCGTTTGCAGTCGGTTTGTTCGACCAATGTTTGATCACTTCCATGGGAATAATGTTTACGTCGCGAGCCCGTGTCAAGCTTGAAAGTAAGCTTATGTCCACTTACTGTCAACTGTTTCGCCCCACTTAGTCGAGGTGCGCCGGGATCGGAGTCAGATATGCTGCCGAGGAAGAACTCGTTTATGGAGGAGTTTTGTGGTGGGTCCTCTTGCAGCAGTCCTACTCGGTGGAGGAGGTGGTACGTTTAGTCCCTGCTGTTGCTTGCAAAGGCTTGCGAAGTGACCAAATTTGCCGCAGCTGTAGCAGTTCCGGCCGTGAAGCTGGGCACTGGCGGGGAGAATGTGTCGTCCCGCAGCGCGAACATTTTGCGTTGAGGCATTCTGGTTGCTTGATGAGCTCGGGGAGTCCTCTCGACATCTTGTGGACGCCCAAGTTGCTCTGGCGTTTTCTGACTGTACTTACGAATGACATTCGCTTCTGGTTCCGGATCACTCGGTGTAAGCACTTTCACGTGCTGCCTAGAAATTTCCGCTGCCTTGCACGCAGAGGTGGATCTTGTCCAACGAAGATTTCGCTCCGAAACAGAGCGCTCCTTAGAGCTGCGTCACGAAGTCCGACAACTATGCGGTAGTCGACGAGTCGATCGCACTTGTCACCGAAATCGCACCTCTGCGCCTGACGGTGAAGCCCGGTCACGAAGTCGTCAATCGTTTGGCCTGGCGCCTGAACAGGGATTTCCCCAGACCCCCCCGATGGTATAGACTTCCTAGTTTTCTAAACACCCCGCCAATCAAACGAAGGAATTTTTTTTTTTAGATTGCGAGAAAACATTATTTTTCAGGTGTATATATAGAGAAAGGGAAACATACATTACGGGTATGGTAGCATTTGGTTAATAGACGTTTGTAATTTAGCTAGTGGACTAAAAAAGAAACAGTTTTATATTTTATCTAGCCTAGTCTCAAATTTCCATCATCGAGTCTCCGCGAAGAATGAATCACAAGAATCTCAAAAACGGGCAAGTGCCGTTTTTCTTTTAGAGCGCAGCTCTTAGGCGCCTGGTTCCGGCTTGACGGCGTGCGTCGCCGTCGCCGTCGGCGTAACCGCGCGGTGCATGATGGGTAAATTTCCCCGCTAAATCTAGCGGAAAATGTTTCCCGCTAAATCTAGCGGAAAATTTTGCCCGCTAAATCTAGCGGAAAGTTTTCCCGCTAAATCTAGCGGGAAATTTTCCCTCGCTAACTCTAGCAGAAAATTTTCCCCGCTAAATTTAGCGGAAAATTTTCCCCGCTAAATCTAGCGGAAAATTTTCCCGCTAAATCTAGCGGAAAATATTCCCCGCTAAATCTAGCGAAAAATCTTTCCCGCTAAATTTAGCGGAAAATTTTCCCCGCTAAATCTAGCGGAAAATTTTCCCCGCTAAATTTAGCGGAAAATTTTCCCCGCTAAATTTAGCGGGGAAAATATCCTGTGCTCGCTGCATTTCACAACAGATGACTATAAAGAAGATGTGAAAATAAAACAAGCTCCAAACGAAAGTCGTGCCAACGGCATTCGAGAATTATCTGATCCACAAACAGTGCAATTCGAAGCATAATAGGAAACCTCTGGCGACACGTCTGGCTCCCGCACCACCCCCGCACGAACGAAGAAGGTATGCATTCAATTTCTTTTTTGCATGTAACTCATATCGCAGAATATTTGCAACAGTTATACATGACGACACTAGGATTGCATCTGCTACGGACGTCGAGCCCAGTGAACAAGAGGAATGCTGCCTTGGAGGGGCCGAGGTGGAGCCGATGGACCTCTCGATACTGCGATTACAGCAAAGTCAGAGTGCAACTGATGACGATAAGCCCAAGTCATCGCGACATATCTCCGTCCAGACTAACATGATTGGAAAGAGGATAGAGGTGTGCCGTATAAAAATGGACACGCTAACCAGAAAGTGCAAGAAGCAACAAATAGCTATGAAAAAACCTAATGGTAGAGTCGCCACCCTGAAAAAAAATCTCTGAACTACTTCGAGAAAACAACGTCACCACTCTGTTGGTAAGATTATTATTTTGTTTTCGTTTCCTTGTAGGGTACATGGGGTTGTTATTTCAAAGTATGACAGCTGAGGGAAACAAGAGGGCCGTGTTTCTTCAGCAACAGCTGAGAAACATTCGATCAAAAAAGCCCAGATGGGCAGAAGAGACAATAAGGTATTGCATAGTGTGGTATGCAAAGTCGCCCTCAGCGTACAGGCTTGTTCGCGCCTCAGGACTCCTCAAATCTCCAAGCCGATCCACTTTGAAACGGTACCGCGGAGCCAGAGATGAGAAAATTACTTTCAAAAAAGTAATTAAATTACACTACAAATTACTTTTATGGAAACTGCAAAAATGTAATTAAATTACATTGCAAATTACCGCAGACTAACGGTAATGACATTACATTACAATTAATTTCCAATTCATTACTTTGAAATTACTTTGACATTACTTCTGAATACCTTGAGGCAGTAATTCGCGCTCATTTTATTTACCGTATGCACCAACACAGTGTTTACAAAACAAGCCCTCGTTTGCCCAGACAGCGCGTGTGCAGGAACCAGATCCGGGATAAGCGAGGCGCTGCGCATGCGCAGTGTCGACAGCAGCGCCACCGCAGTGATGTCACGTCAAAGAACTGAGTTGGTCTATATGTACCAAAACTCAAATCTTTCTGTTTACACCGCAACAACCTCACGTGTCTCAAAGTGAACCATTCTGGATAGTGGTTTTGCTGGCTCACATGACATAAGTGTTAAACATGATGAATAGCTTCTTTAAATCTGACTCAGAAAGACAGTCAACTCAAAGGTTTCGCTGTTCATTCAACGGTAAAGGTTCTTACTAAAAGGGTGATATGTTTTCGCCTTCCTGATTTACAAGTTGTAGTCCGAGTCAGTTTGTTAAGTCGGGCAATGGCAGCTCGGTTCTTACAAGGAGTCGTCACGTGAAACGTTTCCCTTCTGCCTCGGAGGCAATCTAATTCTATTCTCCCGGGAGCACTAAACTCGGCGATACCTTTTCTTGGCAATACAGTGGAGAGAAAGAAAGCCCGCGCACAGCTTTACTCGGCGCTCAAAATGGGAGAGGGAACGCGTGCATGTACCCTCCACTGCATTGCCAAGAGAAGTTGTTGCCGAGTATAGTTGACCTATTCTCGGTCATTCCTTTCAAGGAGCATTTTTCGGAAACACCCGAAGAGTCCAAGCTTTTGCGCATTCTCACACAAAGGGCCCGGATAATTCCTAAGCAGAAGTGTCGCCAGTTGGGGAATGGCGCGAGCTTCCTAAATTGTGTACTTTCCTAACAAACAGGGGGCGATATCTGTATACAGGCTTATTCCCGAATTAACCTCCCAAGGGAAGGCAGTGAGGCATACCGCGAGCGGCACCTGCTTTGCTCGAGGACGCACGAAACGTTCTGTGGCTTTGACAAGGCATTTGGAATTAGCTGTTTATTCCGGTCGTTTGTTGTTCACGATGGTCGAAGCTTACGGTTTCACCTTGCTTGACGAAAGGACAAGACTGGGGACCTGTTTGTCCTGTCCTCTCAGGTTTTAAATTATGTTTAACTCACTGGTGATATGCCCGTCGCCTTGAAGCCTATGAGCCGTTCATCATCCCTAAGCTGACGCAGTGTCAGCTTAGGAATGAACGGTGGAAGCTACGTGTTTGTTGGAGCAGTCACAGGTCTATCGTTCGCCACGTAACCACGCTCTCGTTCATACCCTTGCGCAGAGAAAGGGACGGGACACGTGATTAAAAGAAGGTGTTTGGTTGGTTTTGGTTAGCTTACAGCTCCCACAGCACTGTCAGGTTAGGGATGAACGAAGTATAGTATCGTCGTGATGACGTGACGCCGTGAATCTCTCATGCCTGGAGTTCGCAAGTCGTTGCTTCCAGCGATGTCTACACGCAAGCTTTTCTCCTTCGCCTTTCCAGCACTCCCTTGTGCGTCTGTCCAGCTCTTCGTACAAGGCTTCGCGCTCAGGTTGTCGTCGATTACTTCCTCTGATGCTCTTTCACAACATTTCACGATGCAAAATAATTTTTTCCTTCTTCCTTAAACCTTGTAAACGAATTTCCTACTTTAGGACAAAAGTAATTTTTCAAAAGTAATGAGCAATTTCCTTGAAATTACTGCCTGAAAGTAGTTCCTTATATTACTAAATTACTAGACTAGAGAAGTAAATCATTACATTACTCATTACTTCCAAATTAAATTAATTTCTGTAATTCCATTGCAGTAATGTCATTACTGCCATCTCTGCTCGAAGCCTGCTCAGGCGCAGTGGTTACTTCACTTATCAAACAGAGACTCCAAAAGGAAGCCCGGATTCACAAATGTGAACAGGTTAGCACGCATGCCCGAATACTGAGAACGACCTTTCTTAATATTATCACCTTTTTTTTCTTTTCCTCCTGTGAGCAGGCGCGCTCAGGCTCTTTGGTATTGGATGAGATGTCTATCCGTCCTTCGACGTTTTACCAACGCCAAGCACATGGGGTATACGGCCTTGTTTCCGAAGAATGCGCAGAGAGCGGTGAAATGGAAGTCGCCACACACCTGTTTTGTTTTGTGTTTGTGGGGCTATGAACACACTACAGGTAATATACACACACACACACACACACACACACACACACACACACACACACACACACACACACACACACACACACACACACACACACACACACACACACACACACACACACACACACACACACACACACACACACACACACACACACACACACACACAAAATATATATATATATATATATATATATATATATATATACAACGGGCATGGTGGCGGGGGGCCGAAGGCGTGGGTATAACTGAGAAGGAAAGCAAACCCTTGATGAAAACAGCAACAACGAACGATTTATTCTTCGACGTTTCGGCCGGAGTGCGGCCTTCGTCAGGAAGGCCGGACTCCGGCCGAAACGTCGAAGAATAAATCGTCCGTTGTTGCTGTTTTCATCAAAGGTTTTGCTTTTCTTCTCAGTTATATATATATATATATATACATATATTTTCTTTGCATAAGACGTTGATTTGATTTTTTGTCACATAGGCTGCCTGTAGGGTATTTATTCACGCGGGCGTTGACGGAAACACAGCTGCACCAGATCACCATGTCTGTTTTAAGAAGTATAAAGCAGGCAGGGTTCGTAGTCGTACGAGTCGTCGCAGACAACCACGCAACTAACAGGAAGCTGTTCTCGATGCTTTCCAACGGCTTGATCCTCCCATGTTCGAGTACGTGATTGTTTTCGTCGAAATATTATTATTTTGAGATGTGCGCAGTGTACTAATCCTGTATTTGTGACGCACCAGGTATCCCCTCGACGCAACGCGGTGGCTGTTCTTTTCTCTCGATTACTGCCACATAATCAAAAACGTAAGATCACAGTTCCTGGCACAAACTCGCCGGTTCATGAACGAAGGAAAAGCAATTGACCCAAAGTGCTTTCGGAGCATTCTGGACATCCAGCAGAAGCAAAAGGGCTTCAAACTAGTGAGGAACATGACGAGAAAACATCTGTATCCCACGAGCTTCAAGAAGATGAACGCGAAGCGCGCCGTGGACATCTTCAAGCCAGAGGTATCCAAATGTTTTGATGTTTTAAAATTAAAGTGTGAAGTGTATGTTTCTTAAATGCGGTGAGCGCTTGAATTAATATTTTGTGTTCAATGTAGTATTTCCTCAACAAAAATGCACGTTTTATCTCAAAACGAAAAAGAAAAAAATCTTTATATTCAATACACAGATGCTTTTTTAAGCTGAATGCTATTTAAAAGTTTATTCTATTGTTTTTCAGGTGACGTCGGTGCTGAGGTCCCTGGATGAATATATGGCCAGCGCCTGGGGATCTACGGATTTGAGGACAGCGAACCGACCATCGAGTTTCTTGAAACCTTCTTCAAGTGGTTTACCCTACATAACATCAAGAGTGCAACATTTCACGTATTCAGTAGAGATGCCAACAGCGATGCCGTTCTACTCAGCCGATGACGAAAGTTTGCATAAAGGTCTTCATTAAGTGTCATGCAACATTGCTTATGCCACACGTTTTGTACTTTAAGGCTATCTTGGCTCGAGAACACGTTCCTCGGGTATGTGAACAACTGGAAGTGGACGGCTCCGTCAGTCGCATTTCTAACGCCCGAGACTCACGAAGCCTTGGCAGTCACAACGCTGTCTACTGTGCTGTGCACACGTCACTTGTTGGACCAGGGCTTCAAGTACGTTTCAACGTTCAAGTTCTTGTTGGAGTAGAGTCGCTCTTTTCTGCGGTAAGGCAGCTGAACGGCTCCAACGACCGAACGGACACCTACGGTGCCCTGTCCTCTCTGCACAAAATTCTTGTTACCGGGATAGTGAAGCCGTCCCCTCACGCAAACACTCAACACTCGGAGTTCGAAATTGGTGCGCTGCTGCAAAAGCCAGCACTGCAGCCTGGTCCTTCGCCTCGAAATCTGGAAAAGATATTGCAACCCTTCCTAAAGGAACTTCAGTCGTTTCCAGGTAAGAAACCATTTTATTGTTGAAAAAAGAACTAAAACTAGGGAAAGAAAAACAACAAAAAAAACAACGCAAAAGCTATTTTTTTATAGGTTTTCCAGCTCCAGGACTGCAAACTAGCACGCTAGCACTCATCGGAGGGTTCATCGTGAGGACGGGTGAAGACAATATTGCCTGCGACGGGTGCCTGCACCAGCTGAAGTTCCCCCCGACACAACAGCGCAACCGTTGCGATAGTACACGACCTGGACCGCGGGGGGCTGCGCTATCCCAGCCCCCGCTTCGTCAACTTTTTGAGAACGCTCGAGAGCGCTGCCAATTCTGCCCAGACGGAGTTATTAGTGCTGAGGAAGCCACTGCTGACGTTTATTCAAAATGCTCTGCCGGCAATTGCGAGCAACCCACTATTTGCCTGTGAGGTCAACGGCTCACAAGATCACAGAACCGCCCTGGCAACACTCGTCGTAAGGAAGTTCACGAAGCCTTTTTTGACAAACATCGCATCAAACATCACAGAGGAGCTCCAGGCAAAAAAAGTCATAAAAGAAAACCAACTTCCCGAAAGGTTCTGAAGGTGTAGGAATTCTACGAGAAGCATGCTGAATGCTGGGCTAGTTGGTATTGGTCTTAGGTTGCCAAAGGCATGGTGGCACTTATTAGACGAGGACAACAGAAGGAAGACGACAAACACGAGCGCCAGCGCTCGTGTTTGTCGTCTTCCTTTCTGTTGTCCTCGTCTAATAAGCGCCACCATGCCTTTGGCAACCCAAGAGAAGCATGCATAGGAGTTTTTGTAATTAGTGCAAAAAATGTTGTATATCTACCTATATATTACTGCGTGAATCCAATAGAAGGAAATTTGTACGCTCATAAACATCAGTGTTAAATAATTACATTGTTTACTAGACGCCTGTAAGACAAAATCACAGGTTTCAGTATCGCACCGTGACTCACGCAGCCTTCCCCATTCAAAACGATATGGCTCTGCGATATGGGGGCTTTGCGCGCCGCCTCGTAGCCGGAACATCAACTAGAGCTCCAGTAGCTCTCCCATAGGAAGGGCGCGCGATAGACAGGTCTCCCCCTATTCAAGTTGGTCCTGGTGGTAGGTTAGCAGAAGAGGCCGGTTCAATTCTTGTTGCTAGTTGTGTTTTGAACATCATCTCTCATAATAATCGCCGCGTGCATGGACGAACGCTTTTTGTACTTCTGGAAGATTCGCGTTTACTCGTACCCAAAATGATTCGGCGTTCGATTCGGATGTTCAAGAAACCTAGCGGATATTGATAAGCATCCCAGCATTACCTTGCCGAGTCACTCTCCCAAATGGTCGACGCTCGAACATTCTAGGTCGAATATTCTAGATACCGAGTGTTGTAAATAAGGAGCCCTGCCTGGCCTTGCTGACTTACTAGCGAGCTGCCACGCCGACACCTGGACGCTCGCTACTGCCGCCTTCACTGCCCTTTTCTCAACGCTCGTTCTTCCTTCTGTTTCTGGCACAAGTTTGCCGATTAAACTTTCATTTTCAGTTTGACGCTTGTCGACATTTTTCCACAGGTGGCAATAAGAACGTAAAACCGAGTGTAGGTTTATGGTGCAAAGAACTCACTACAGGGGACGCGAGATTTTTTGATTACAAATGACTACGTGCGTAGCTTTTTGTTTCTCGTCAAGTGCATCCAAGAAGTTGGAAGCATGGCGGCTTCGTTGCATAGAAGCCTTGACTAACAATACATTTCTGCAAATTGTATTGTTAGTCAAGGCTTCTTAAAGAAGGCTTGATTTAGATCCCAGACAAGTCTACGAGGACTATTCCGTGATATGAACAGCCTGAATCAACCAATAATGTTTGCAAGCTGCACTGATATTCGATGAAGCGAATTATTTGAAAACTCGATTTATAGGCATTTGAAATCGAATCGAATTACTCGGTCAATCTGTATTCGATTCCAATTCGAAACTGATGCGCCGACGGGCTTAGGGCAAAATTTCGCCCATTTCCAACTGCCGCTTCACCACACAAGCTAAGCCCAATGAGAGGCTGGGCTCGTTTACCACTTCCTAATTCGTTTCTCTATTAGAAATAAGAAAAATAAAAAAGTTTGCATACACCGTGGGGAAGTATAGTTTTCCCCAATCTTAGCGCAGCCATGAGTGGCGAAGAATACAAAAAGTAGCCATTTTTGCACGGCAATCGAATTGTTTCTATTTTTGCCAACAGCCATCGAGAGACACGCGTACGAGAAAGACGAACGGCATCAGTAACTGCAGCCGAAGCGATATTTCTAGCGATCCCCAACGGCAGTGTTCCTCCAAGGCCAGAGTGCGGAGCCGCAAGAATGACGTCTTTGTCTGCATCAGTTCCAAAAATGACTATCTTTTTCCTAGTACAACCCATGACGTAACTTTTGATGCCTAAGCATTGCATGCAGCTCTTTTGAGTAATTGAATAAATTTTTTTAGCAGAGTTTAGCTCATTAAGTTAGCCTTGAGTCACACTGTGTACATATGAGCACGAATCCTCAGTTAATTACAATTATTCAGAAAGAGCTCGAGTTAGTGTATTTGAATTCATGAGGCTAGAATAATGAACTTCTGTAAAGATAAAAAAAAATTTGAGGTACAATTAAGAAATTCGTGACCGAAAGGGACTGTGAGCACTTCCGTAACTGAGTTCATCTAATAAAGCTGAGACAAACTCACAAAGACCGGCTTCTGGCTGTCTTCGAGGTGTGACGTAGTAGACAAGATGAAGGAGATTCCCATCGAAGAGATGCTGTTCTTCTGAAGGTCTCCAAAGGCGTATGCTCTCCCTCCTGTTTGAAGCGCCACGTCTTGCAACTTCTGCTCCGCTTGTGAGCCAAGGGCAAAGGTGTGAACGGTGACACCTTTAGCGACCAGCTCTGGGAGCTGATCGGCGATATATGGATGCACAATTCTCTTCTCCATCTGATATAAGGATGATCGTGCCACCACTGGCCAGCATGCCGGTGGACTCCAGCTCCTGTCAAGTAAGAGTACATCTCAGGTAAACTACAACGGAAATCCGCAAATTTCTTGTCCTCTTTATTTCAAGTTTATCAACTGAAATATGCTGGTTTCTTGTTTAGAAAGTAGTATGTGCTTTCCTTAGATATGTACTGGTTATAGTCAAAAAGAGCCCTATTTATCGCGATCGCCAAACCAAAATTGAGGCTCTCAAAGGGTGGATTCTTGGAGCGGATAGGCGGCAAACCACCATTAAATTTCGCCCGGTGGCACGCTCGCTTTGCGTTTGACGCAACAGCCCCTCTTCTGACTCCAGGAGCAGACAAAACCCTGCCGTGCAAGATACGCCGCTTGTTCGCGGCATATTGGATCCCTGGAGTTTGAAGTTTACGATAGTTTCTCTTTTCTCCCCCGTTCTTCCTAGCGTTAGCGCTCTCGCAAAAGACAACGACTGACCCCAAGCTCGCGCCACCACCCGCGAGGCGCACCGTTCTTTTTGCTGGGCAGGCGTACCCGCCAGACGTATATTAAACGCTCCTTTTAAACCTTCACTGGTCTCCCATTTCCCGTGTCGAGGCGCTAACATATCAGAAGTGGGATGGACCAAGCCTGATCCAGCGGCCACGACCGAGCGCAAGTCGACTTCTGGGGCCAAGAATCGTCACAGCGGCGGCACCGACCAGCACCTCGACACGGACGAGGAAGGGCGGCGGCGGAGCGAGGGGAACCGAATACGGCAGACTGCGGCAGCGGGCCCTCCCCGACTTCCAGCAACCGTTGCGACTGGAACAGGGAGCACGAACCTTGGCGGTAGCGACGATGCAACCACGAGCCAAGATGGCGTGGCAGGTCAGGATTCGGAACGCTTCGACACCGACGCCACGGGGCAACGAATACCGCTGGCAGGCCCAGCAAACGTTCCACCAACAATCCAGACTTTGTTGTATGGACCGACAGGTGACCTCTCTGGGCTTCAGACAATTGTACAAGAGGCTGTACAAGCCGCCGTGCGAGGAGCGGTCGCGGGCATGGCTGACCTGCTTCGTCCCGCAACCCAGCACACGCACGACCCAAGACCACCAGCAGAGTCCGGTAAGCTGATACCAGTGTTCAACCCCGTCACGAATCCGGTGCAGACAGTTGAACATTGGATACGGAAAGTTGACGAACTATCGGCGATCTACTCGTGCACCGAGATACAGACGGCGTGTTTCGCGCTAACGAAGCTAGAAGGAATCGCCAAAACGTGGTACGAGGGCCTCGTCAGTGTCCAGCGTTCATGGCTTGAATGGAATCTGGAGTTAAAAAGGGCTTTTCGACCAGTCGTAAACCTACAGTGCCGACATCACGAAATGGAAGCGAGGCGAAAACTGCCGAACGAAACCGTCGAACAGTATTTCCATGAGAAGCTCAGCCTGGCACGTCTTTTTCAACTTCCGGAAGATCAGATTGGGGACTATGTCATTACAGGCATCAGTGACGAGGCGCTCGTTCGGAGCCTGAGCGTTGTCACGTTTTTTCTCCGGAGGATCTGATGAAGTGCCTTAAACGTTTGGACGACCGCCTCACCGCCGTCGGGGAAGCGTCCCACCAATCCGATGCGGCAACCGGTTCAAGGGCAGGAAAGAACAGCTCACCCAGCGACCCAAATGCCCACAAACTCCCGAAACAAAACCGCCATTCAGCTCTAATGGTGAACCGCGATGTTTCAACTGTGATGAATACGGACATATGTCTGTAAACTGCAGTAAACCCAATAAGCGAGAACACTGTAGCGAATGTCACCGAACAGGACCTAAAACAGCTGACTGCAGATCAAGCGGCAGAGGAAGTGTGTCGGTAGAAAATCATCACATCGAAAACAAAGAACAAGTAAATCCACAAAACGAAAAGTATTTTCAAGACGCTCTCGTAGACGGGAAGTTTGTCCGAGCTTATGTTGACCTTGGAAGTCAGTGCGTTACGCTGCGCAAGGTGGATGCTGATGATTTGGGAACCAACTATAACAAGCCATCCCGTGGATGTAAGATTGGAGGCTATGGTTTCGGTCAGGTCCTACCGTGCGGAATCATGGAAGCAAGCGTCACCGTAGACCAGGCGACAGCCCGCGTTCCAGTCTACGTTGTTCCAAATGAAGCGCAAGCGATTCCTCTCCTTGTTGGACAACCGTTTACAGAGCAACCGCATGTTACCATCGTGCGAAGAAGGAACACGCTTCGCATTTTTGAAGATTGAAAAGTAAACATTTCGGCAAAATCTGCCTGGTTAGGTGAGTATTAAGAAAAGGAACTGGAAGTACTCTAACCAACTGGTTTAAATTTCCCGACGTTTCGCGGCCTGCTCGGTCGCTTGTTCACGGGTGACTTATTTGGCTGGGTGTTCGTCTTTCTCTTCTCCTTGTCGCTGCCGTTAAAATCGTCTTCTTCTTTTTGTGACCCCTCGAAGTCCGTGAATATAGCTGCTTGGTAGGGTACCGATCGACCGGTTCCAAGGTCTTTTTTTTTTTGAAGAACAAGGCAGTTCTACTCATGATGATGAACGGCTCCGACAGATTCAAATCCCTGATCTTCCACCACGCTCCCTGGTGTTATGGGCCAAGGAGTCTGTTGTGATTGCATGGAACTACGTGGGGATCATTCATCCGACGACCAAGGAGTCTGCGGCAGGACACGTCTTTGTTGACGCGCAGTTGCGGATGCAAGAAGACAACCAAGGGAACGGCCTCACCACAATTCGATTCAACAGCACCAAAACAATGACGGCGGCTACGACAGCAATCCTTCCGTGAGCAACAGCGGAGGCTCGAGAAAGAAGAAAAAGAACAAGAAGTCGCACTTGCAGCGGAAAATCAATGCGACTTTCTAATGAGACCTACCGCATTGAGGATATATCTGGCCACCAGCGGACTCAACGTTTCTACACGTCAACAGCTCCCGTCAACAAGCTGAAACGAGTCAACACATTTGATGTTGACATTGAAGAAACATCAAGTGAGGACACGTGAATTTCAGGATGGCCGAATGTTAGCGCTCTCGCAAAAGAAGACGACTGACCCCAAGCTCGCGCCACCACCCGCGTGGCGCACCGTTCTTTTTGCTGGGCAGGCGTACCCGCCAGACGTATATTAAACGCTCCTTTTAAACCTCCACTGGTCCCCCGTTTCCCGTGTCGAGGTGCTAACACTAGCGACAGGAAAGTCGGTGCTTCAGGCGGAATTGACGACTAGCCGTCCGAACGGCTGACATGGCCGGCATACGTACGCCAGCGCACTTGTCTAATGCGCAAAAGCAAAAAAAAAAAAAAAGCAGACATCAACAACATTAGCGCGTCTTTCTCTAGGACTACTTATGCATGCAACTATTTTTATGCCTAGAAATATTGTGCTTGACTTCCTGGCCACGACAGGCAAATAGAGACCTAAAAATGATGTCAATTCTCCACGAAATTTGAAAAAACTTGCAATCTGACATAACGGTCAACAACATTAAATAAGCTTTTTTTTTTTTTTTTTTTACAGGATGTTTTACACAACTTGCACCAAACTTTATACGAAGAACGAAGCGCTCTGCGGGAGTATAACGAACTGTATGTTGTTAACAAACGTTTTGGGAATGTCCATAAAATGCTTTTTGTGAGCCTAGGTAATTAAAAAAATAGCTCACTTTTATTTATCCGTTTAGGGGCCGAGGTTTGAATTGGAAAGTTGTAGAGCACATTAAAAAAACACTCAAATAAGGTGTTTGCCACATGATGCGCTTTGCACGCTTCTTTTAATTAGGCTAAAAAGAAAGCCCGCGAAATAGTAAAAAAATCAACCGCATCTCCACGCGGTGAATGATGTTGTTTGGGGCGAAGCTCTGGTGGTGCTTGTCTGCGTAGACGCTGAGCCGCAGCATGCCGAGCCTTTGGTTCGTTTTCACCCGTGTCAGAAAGAGAATGTGTGGTATGGAACGTGGTTATATACGCATTTGAGCATTTGACCGCAGCGCCCTCTCGTCTATAAACGTTGAGCCAATGCATGCAAAGTTTAACGCGATTATATACGCAGTTGACATTTGACCGTAGCGCCCTCTCCTGTATAGACGTTGAGCGGCTACATGCAACGTTTCATCCATGACATCCCCAGCTCTTGAGCTACTACCACATCTGAGAGCCCCTACTCGTCCCGCAGTCGTGGCCGAGTGGTTAAGGCGATGGACTAGAAATCCATTGGGGTCTCCCCGCACAGGTTCGAATCCTGTCGACTGCGCAAACATAATTTTGGCATCATTTTTTTCATCTTTTTTTTTTTTCAGCATTCTTTTTTTGCCTTACACGAGCACGTGAGCTCACAATCACGAGGCACGAGCACCGAGCACGAGCATCCGACGCCGGACGGCGGACGGACATACGGACATGGCTAGCTCCTAAGGAGCTTCGCCCCTAAAAAAACCACGTGACAACGTGCTTGCGCGTCGCGCTGGCAGCGCTTTCAGACGTGCTCTGAACGAACGAAGTCCATCTTATCACTGGCGCGCAGTCAGAGACAGGGCTCCCTCCGTGTTGGGGTAGCCCCCGGGGATAACCGCGAGAACCTGCTGTCGCAAAGCCCAGTCTCGGGCAGCGCGCCAGTGAGAAGGTCGACTTTGTTCCTTGAAGGGACGTCTGAGAGCGATCCAAGTGCGAACCCTGGGAACCTTGTCAGTATATATATATATATATATATTTTTTTTTATTTATATTTTGCGGGCTTTTTCTTTTAGGCTCATAAAAGAAGCGCGCAAAGCGTATCAGGTAGCAAACATCTTGTCTGGGTTTTTCTCAATGGGCTCTACAACGTTCCAATTCAGACGTCAGCACCTAAACGAATATATAAAAAGTGAGCTAATTATTGTGAATTCATTAAATAACTATTTACAGTAAAAACATTTCCTGCAATATCCTAAGACGCTTTCTAACAATATACCGTTGGTTTCACCCTCGGAGAGCTCTCCATTGTTTTGCTTTTTGTTAAGTTTTGTGCAAGGTATCTGTGACACCCTGTATATCGAGTGATATTTTCTATTCAACACAGATTTAAAAAAAAGATATTTACCGCTACGTTAATGCCGTATCACTAAATGTTTTTGGAGCTCGGCGGACATTCGAGGGGCAAACACCGGTCAATGTCTGGTGAGTACTTAACTAAAATTCGTTAATTAACTTTTTAATTAGTGAAAATATACACATAGTTTTAATTAGAAACTTACTGAGCGTCATCGAAAACCACTAAATCAACTCTTTTTAGAACGACTTGAAGCTCGTGGGAAACTCGGGGCGCGCCAATGTTACCACTGGTGAAGCAGGCGTAAAGCTAGCAGTGGCGGAACGCGATAAAGATCTATAGTCCGTTGCAACCTAAGAACGAAGGGCGAGGGTAAGACGGGCCGGGAAGGAGGAAGCAGAGGGAACGCTGGAGAAGAGAAGGAGGTTTCCTCTTTCTTCAGTGTTCTGTCGGCTTCCTCCTCCCCGGCCCGTCTTACCCTCGCTCTTCGTTCTTAGGTTGCAACGGACTATAGATCGTTATCGCGTTCCGCCACTGCTAGCCTTGCGCCTGCTTCACGAGTGGTAACTTTGGCGCGCCCCGAGTTTTTCACGAGCTTCAAATCGTCCTAAGAAGAGTTGATTTAGTGATTTCCCATAACGCTCAGTCAGTTTCTAATTGGAACCATAAGTTTATCTGTACTAATAAAAAGTTACTTAACGAACTTAGTTAATTACTCACTAAACTCTGACGGTTGTTCGCCCCTCGAGTATCCGCCGAGCTCAAGAAACATATAGCGAAAACGGCATTCACGTAGCGGTAAAGACGCTTTGTAAAAAATTGTTTCGAACAAAATATATTACCCGGTATATAACTACAGACAGATGGGTGAATATACCTATTGTACACAGTTTATTTAAAGAAAGGTTGATATTTCTATATAAAATTAAGATCACTTCAAATAAAGTCATGATTGCTTCGCAATAATATTATCGACCCGGGAGAGCGTCAAGTAACACCAAAATTTATTCTTAGTTTGATGAATCAAATCAGCAATATACAAGGAGTGGGCATACACCTACATCTAAAAAAGACGAACAGCACTACCTGAACATAGCTTAAAAAAAAAAAGGACATTGAATTCGATGTAGAGAGGAAAAGCTATGTGGTGGCTGCCGCAAAACCTGCGTGTTATGTAAGAGAAACATAGTAGTCAGGTGGTGCATTCCGGCCTTCAATTGCGAAGGATAATTGATAACCGACCGTGGACAATTATGCTACACGTAATAGACAAAAATGGCCGAATCAAGGAAAAAAGTGGCTATGAGGATGATTTTCTCAGATGCTTGTTGTCATAAAATATTTGATGACAAGGAGAGGCACATGGACACTGCGGCAGAGATGAAGTGTGTCTAGGTTCTGACTTGTGGGATCTTGATATGCTATAGTCGGTTGCAAGCTAAGAAAACCGGAAATGCCTCTCAGAGGAAAATGTATTTCTGCGCCGAGAAACGCCAGCCAATCGTTTTCATGACGTCACGATTCCGTAAACCAATCGCGATCCTTTGAAAAAAAAAAAAAGCTCAACATGGCTGCTGGCCTTAGCAACGCGACGCTAGTTTCTCGTGACAATTATTCTGCTTTTTTGCACCGTGTTTTACGTGCCCGAGGTTACGCCGCGAAATCGTAATGGTATCGGCTTGCGTTTGCAGCAGTTTTTGCGCGACAACGTGAGATTCCAGCGACGCTATCGCCAACGAAAATTTCGAAGCGGGCGCGAGGCTTAGCACTGCTGTTTCGTCCAAGAAAAGAATCAGGGGAATCGCTTGCCGATGTCACCTCAGTGGGATCCATGATGGAAGACAAAGAGAGCAGGGCGCGGTGGTGGTGTCGATGACTTGGTAGGGTGCCGATTTGTCAAAACCCGAAAAGTATAATTATTCTTGTTTTCTATTCATCCAACAAAAATAAAGGCACACATCTCGTGCGCAAAGCCCACAAAACTAAGGAAATCACTAAATATTTATTATTTGCAGGAACTATAAGTGCGTTGTTATTTATAATTTTGGCGAGAGAAAAGTTGGTTTCGTTTTCGCCGCTTTCCCTCAATCGAAGGCGCTGGAAGACGGTATGTTAGAACACTATCTTGGACAGAAAATGAATTGGGAAGACGTGTACATTGGACATGACTTTCTTTCTTTACTAAACAGCTATTTCGCTGACAAAAGCGTATTCTAATTTATCTAAACGTCCTGAATGAATTAAATAAATTATTGTAGTAGTTTAAGACACGTTTACTGGAGGAAGAAAAGTAACAAGTTGCTAGCGAACTACTTTCTCGACGGCGGAGGCATCAGATGGGCGCAATGCGCTTGTGGGTGGAGCTAAAGGTTGCATCCGACTATAGTATATGGAAAGTGGAAAGAATAAATGAAAAAAAAGTGCTCTATATTCAACAGCTGGACATTTACACCTAATATGACTACTGTGACAATAATATTGGCGGACTACTGTGGACCTCATGTTCCTCAAAACCGATATAAAAAGTTTGGCCGATGGCGCTGACATTTACGTCTTTCACTAAGTACAACGCCCATTACAGGTAGACTACAGCACTTTCCGTCGGACGGTACTGGTATATTTTAATACCTAAACAAAATAAGGGCAGGGCACTACAGCACTCCCCAGTGAAAAAGCTGCCACATTACGATACTAACTCAAGACAATATTAAAGCTTGAAATGGTTTTAACGAAACACCTAATTTGCTAACGCTTAGACTTGAATTCGTCCCAAGGAACTTTGTATTCTTTGTAGAAGTGGGCACAGGATCAAACAATAGAGGCCCGTGAAAGGGACTTCGCCACGTGATTTATTATGTCAAATACTATTACGACTCGAGACGTTTTTCTTAGTTAATGCAAGTTTGTGACGGCGCTCACCTCCTTCTCGGGTCATTGCTGAATTCCTTCTTCGTCCAAGACCACTCCCAGGGACTAAATTCTCCGTGACCAGGCGACTCTCACCTGTCTCGGTTTCAGTAGTGACCGCCGCAAGAGTTTGAGGCGTCTAGAGGACTCACCAAAGCTAACCGTCGACTCTTACTTTGTTCTCATTCCTCGCCTAATGGATTAAGTTGTCCTCTGAGTAGCAGGTTACGGAACTTCCTAAGATTGCAGACGTACTCTTCCTTGTCTCAACAATGGATTAGGATGTCTGCCAGTCTGGACTTCCTAAGGTTACGGACGCTTCATCCCAAGTACCATGGTTGCATCCTTTTTGAGAAGATTTGTAACGCATCTCAGAACGCCTTCTCCTTTCCCCAGGAAAAAGGGGACACTAGCTTTGAAGCATGCCTCCGCCGCACGTTCGCCTGGTTGGACCCGGCGTAGTGCGAGATCACTGAATTGGGGTGGAATGTCTGCGGTGATCGGCAACGCAGGCTCTCCGCTATCGCCAGGTATCTTTTCACTACACTGCTATACACAACGGGCTTACTGATCGTCATCTTGTTCTCACCAAGGGCGAGAGCAGCTGCTTTTGCGCACACCAAGGGATTCGCGCCAAAAATAATGTCCCTCGACCATTCGGTCTTGCAGCACGATTAATTTCCACCGGATAGGTGCCCCAGTGGATGCTGACGTGAGCACTGCACCTCCGGCGTTATAGAAGTGACCTCTGCGGTTTGCAATCTGCGTGAGCGTGTCACCATGTGGGGCTTTCCGAAGGTGACTATAGAGCCTCTCATTCAAAACCAAAGTCTGCTCCAGTGTACGATATGTGCTATTTCGCATTGTGTTCATCAATGAGAAGAACTGTGCAGGTTATTCGACGCCATGCCGAAATCGTTGTTCTGGGGGTTTGTCGTCGCGTGACCGAGGCGCTCTAACGTCTCCTGTAGGCTCTTTGCATCTACCGCCACCTTCGGCAACGCCAGCATGCAGTCTTTGCTCGAGCATAATTCCCCAGACAGGGAAGAGAGAGACCGGCTTTCCCTGAGAGAGCAGCAGACTGGGTAGAGAGCGTGCGTCGACGCGATGGCGAGCGGGAACATTGTTTCCGGGATTGGCCTGCATTAACCAGCATGACGTTGCAGATACTCTCGATGTTCATTGCTGCACCAAAACGTTGTCGAGGGTATTCGGCGCAAATCATCTGGCCATGTAATGGCCGGTATGGGCGCTGCCAGTGAACCTGCGTTCTGGCCACTCACCGCGAACCAATAACAGCAGGCCAATGGTCCAGCCTTATCGTCATACCTTCATCTTTGGCGCAAGTTGTTTAGGGTACGGCCCATGGTGGGGCTATGATTCTCTGACGCCGGAAAATCTGTCCCGGCGCAGGAGGGTCCACAGTGGAGGTGGTGTCGGATACGGTCGGCGGCTCTGTGGGCGATCGCAGGAGTAAACGCACCGCTGGCTAACGGGTGCCGCATGCTGCATCGACGGAAACTTACGATGGGTAAACATGCCCGCCAGACGTCTTCCTCGACCACAACCTCCCCGGTGACGAAGAGGGATGCCAGGCGATCTGCAGGAGGCTGCAGCGTTCTTGGAGCGCCTCATTCCAGGGTCATCGGCCCGGAACAATCGTCGGCGAAATTCGCCAAGGAGATAAGGGGAGGCTGAAGCTTTAAATTGCCGCCGGATGCGTCAGGCATGCAGCCCCAGTCAACTGCGGTGAGATCTACGTACCCGCCGGGCCACCTGGGCGCGCCTCTTCGTCACATGACCAGATTTTCCGCGGGGGAAGGGAGGGAGCGTAATGCGTTGGGAAAGAGAGACATATGACCACCAACCGTTCACCGCCAGCGGGCCACCGGTTTGCAAAGTTGAGCCCACTCCCAGACGGATTGCACCGGAAGTGAATGCGCAGGTGTAACAGGGGTTATATAGAAATTCCAGCGATACGTTTGGTTGCTTTTCGCTTTTTCGAAGTGGACAAACTCTAGCAGTTGCCCCTTGATCCAGAATATTTCGATGCTGGGCTTCCTCTGATAAAGATGCCCTTTCTTCCCGGATCATAAATCCGGACTCGGTTTTCGAGCCTTGTAGAGAGCCGGTCGAAGGGCATAGGTAGTATCGTCGTACGCACCGACACATGACCAGATAGCATATCCGCCGACTGATCGCCTGATAGTTTGATTACGTTACCAGACCCAAAAGGCCGCCGAAGTAAAGTGCCACGCTTGCCAATCGTTCCGTGGAATATCCAGGTTGCGTAATACTGATAATATCCGTGATATTCATCATATAGCCTCACGGATTTCGCTCTTCGTCCAGCGGCTGTACGGCTGTCTTCGCGATTGAATTTCCATGCGCACAGCGAGGCAAACTGTCGCATGAGGGTATAAAGAATACCACGCAGACCACCATGGAGACGCAACGACATCAACGGTGATCGGGACAGACGCTGACATCGCGTTTCATTGCTGATTTTGACTTTGGCGAGCGCATCCGTTAGCAACCAGGTTAGTGTTCTTACCAAAGCGTTCGAAATACGAAAGCAGCGATTTAACATTTTCTTTGTATTTTGAGTGAATACCGCTTTTATAATGATCCCTGACGTTAACATTCTGGAAACACCGTCGTTTTTCACCATCGCACAAATCTGAAAAATCGTTATGACGAGCAGCAGCGTTCACACTCAACTGCGGCTGTTTGGCGGCCACGGGACGGAGCCGATTATATGCCGCCAACGGGCGATCGAGCCGCCGAGGCAAGAAACAGGACAAGCGCCGAGTTTCAGACACTGTTATGACCGGAATACGTCATTGCACTGACCGAACACGGGCCACTACGCGAATGCTTCGAGCGACGATTTTACGGGCCCAAATCAAGCATCCGCGCAAGCTCGGGTCCAACTTGCGCCGCATCCAACACCGTCAGGGCGGTACTGCGACTTCGCCCAGCTTACGGTCATCAAGCTCGGCGAAGGGAGGTTAACAAAACGCTCGATTTTGTCCTT